>PVKP010038748.1:0-20649 GCA_004027715.1 Plecturocebus donacophilus
GTGTTCATGTGTTCTCATTGTTCAACACCCGCCTATGAGTGAGAACATGCGGTGTTTGATTTTGTGTTCTTGTGTCAGTTTGCTGAGAATGATGGTTTCCAGGTTCATCCATGTCCCTACAAAGGACACAAACTCATTGTTTTTGATGGCTGCATAATATTCCATGGTGTATATGTGCCACATTTTCCCTGTCCAGTCTCTTAATTCCACATTCTGTAAATCTTTCACTCATTATTCAGGCCTTTCATTTCATCTCCATCTTAAAACTCAGTCTTCCTGATTTAGTGTGCTTCCTCAGTCCTATGCCTTGAAACATTCAACAGTCTAGAAAGCTAACCGTGACTTGGACCATGGAATTGCTGCTCATATAGTGAGAGATCCAAGAAGAAAAGAGAGATCTAAGAAGAAAAAAATCCATTTACCTCTTTATATGAGAACATGAGCGTTTCACATCTCAATGTAGGATTCTTTATGTACATCACTATGGAGTTAAACTTTTTTTTCTGTAGGAAAAATATTGACACACAATTAAAATATGTAAACAAAAATTAATACACTATAGAGTCTATCATTTATGCACATATAAATGGTATAACATGATTTTACTGTAGTAATATGTTAGGTTTTAGAGACATTAATAAATGTTAGGTCAATGCTCTAAATGAGACAGTAAGGCAGCCTTCCTTCTGGAACCTCTAGGGTGGAATCTGTTTCCTGGCTTTTCTTGTCTTCTAGAGGTTGCCTGCATTCCTTACCTTGTGACTCCATATCACTCCAATCTCTATTTTCCTTGTCACATTTTTTTTTTAATCATCTTGCTTTGTTTTTATAAGAACCCTTGTGAATATATTGTAGTTATCCGTACAACTGGGAATAAATTCCCAGTCTCAAGATCTTTAACTTAATCACATTTTCCAGTTCCCTTTTGTAACATATCTTCAGGATTCAGGAATTAGGTTGTACTTTTTTGTTGTTGTTGGAGGGCCTGTATTTTTCTGTCTATCACAGACTCAAAAAAGATAGAAAGATACTATAAAAACGTATTCTTGGACATATGTTAAAAATGCTTTATTGTTGTTTCTTCTTTACAATCAATTTGATTTATTAGTCATTAAGCCAGATCCTAATATAGATCTGAAGTTTTTAGGAATTTTTATTTTAAAAAATCCTAAAATATATACATTACTCGGTTAATAAATTCTATTTTGCTTCTTCTAGATGTCTTAATAATTGAAAGTTTATGTTTAAAATCCATTGTATTAATATTGATAAGACCCATCAAATGTACAATTTTATTCTCCTGAAATGATTCATTTTCTTCTAGGTGGTTTGTGAAGCCTCATTGCACAGTAATAGGAATTTAATGGCAGAATGCCTCAATTAAACCATAATTATTCCAGGGATGTTCTTATCTTACCTTTCAATTGTTATTATCTGCAGATGTGCATTTCAGCTGAAGATTATTTTAAAGGTGAAAAGAGCTTCATTATCAAACCACAGGTTAAGAGAATAGCCATCAAATTGCTACTAAAATAATTTAGAGTAAGTAATTTTGCATCCATGTGTATTACCTTTAATGATGCCATACACCAAAGTAGTTTGGTCTTCAGGTCTTTATTAGAATCTTGCTTTCTTATGAAAATGAGTTTTAAACCATTTATAATTTCGTTGTTTATATTTTCCAGATGGTATGCCACTCTTTGGTTCATTAATTATATCTTTTATATTTAGCCAGATAGTACCTTCTTCCCTGTATTTGGGAAGTCTCAGATATGAATATATTTTTCCATTAAGCTAGAGGTCAAAGTTGGGGCATCTCAGTTAACCATTTCAAGCCTAGAAATGTTGACCAAGGGGACAAAAAAAGAAAAAAACACACTGAGAGATAAGAATTGAATATATTTTAAATGAAAATAAATTAATTATCAGAAAAAATACAAATTTTCTTCAGAAAGAATATTGAGTGTGTCAAAATTCTGATTGCAATGTTTCTTTTTTCTTTTACCAGAAGTGTATAAGCATAGATTTCATGGTCACATATTATATGTGGTTGGAAAAAAGATATAATTCTATGATTTTTACAGACCTGGTTCATTATAATTCACAAGAAAAACATGTAGAAACTATGACTTTAGCTAATGATAATATATTACATCATTCATAATTTCTAAGAGAGTGAACTTCAAATTTTGTCACCACCAAGAATGATATATGAGGTGATAGATGTGTTCATTAGCTTGATTTACTCACTCTACATTGTATGTAGATATCATAACATCACATTGTACCTTATAGAATAAACAATTAAATTTTGTCAACTAAAAATAAATAATTTTGCAATTTTTTTCAAAGTAACCAAATGATATGCCATCACAATTCAGAATAATTTAATGTGACTTACCAGTCTCTATTATGCTACACCACGCTAGTCATCCAAATGACACTGAATGACCCTCTATTCAACTGTAAATTGCTTTGAAAGCATGAAGAATTACTTTAATTTTTGTATGCCCAGTATATAACAGAGTACCTAATATGTATTTTCTAATTTAAAATATTAAATAAATGAATCATTAAAGGTTACAAATATTAATATCTACCTAATAAATAGATGCCAATAGTACATTTAGAAATATAATAGTAACAAAAATTTATGTTTTCTAGTTCTGATGCTTGAAGTAACTGTCTTCTACAAATATATGCATTTTCATTTCTGGACAGAATAATTAAGAGCCTATTTTATTCTCATTTTAAATATAAACATTTCTAGAAAATACAGGTATTTGCACCAGATTCTGCTCATTGCAGGAATTCAAATTCAACAAGTCTGTGACTGTCCCCAAGCATATCAGTTATTTTAATATTTCACAGTTGATTCTGGTAATTACCTTAAAACAGCTGTTCTAGACTTATAGTAGTTGCTCAAAACTCTGACCTATAAACTGAAAAATCAGTAATTTTTACTGAACCAAGCTATTTGCAAAGAGTGTTTATATGCTAGATTAGGAAGCTACATTCATTAGTGAGTAGTCTCTTTATCATGGTCGCTTTAAAGGAATCATTTGGGGTAAATTTCCTTTCTTGTTGACATTATTCCTGATACAAACATCTTTAAAATTTAGATTATTTTAAAAGCTGCCATTGTTTATTAACCATGATAGTCAGAGAAAATTCTTTTGGTGAAAATAATGCATATAGTCTGTCACAATCTATAATTTCTCGTTACTTGCACTGAGTTAATTTCCCCCTTATATTACATTAGTAAGAATTAAAATAGAATCAAAAATCAAAACAGAGATATTGATATTTCTAATGTTTCAATAATATTATTTTCAAACATTTTAAAGTCAAATGTTTAATTAGAACCAAGAGTTATATTTCTCCATAGCCACATGCCAAAGAAAGAAATGATTCACCCTATTAAAGAAAAAGCTTAAAGAATAATTTACAAATTAAGCATCACTTTAGAACTAGAAGCAGCTCAGAGAGCTCTGCCAATACTGTGAGTAGTGAACATTTATAGGTCCAATGAGGAAACAAAGTCAAGACACCACCTGATTGGCTACAGCTAGACTTCTGCCTCATTTGTTCATGATGTGATAAGTTGGCTTCCTGTCATTGGCTAAAGTTCCACTATTCGTGATGGGCTGAAATCCAGCTATTTCTTACACAACAACTATGCTCCCAAGTTAGGATTCAGCTTTCTTCCATACTAATCTAGATTGTGATTTGTTACATAGGAACTGAAAGTATAGAGACAGCCTTGGACTAATGGCTTCCTGCTCATTTAACAATACACAGAGTTTTATAAACAATTTTTGAGGCGACAACTAGGTTTACTTATTTTTTATCCTTTTAGACTGTACTGTTAGTCAGTTACTATAAAATAGAAAAGTGGGTAGATTGTGACAAAGCTGACAGCCACAGGAAGATCCTATGCCTATGAACAAGATCAGAGAAACAAGGAGTGAAAGTCCTTGGCTTTGACATGACACATGGAATTTGGTTTTCAACAAATAGTGACATTATGGGGAACTCCTGTTTTTGGTAGTTAAAAGAATGCCTTTTTGTGACTCCCTTCTCATCTCAGTTGGTGTTTCTCATTCTTTAACATAAGTTACTTGAAATGTCTATATAATGCCATAACTACCTCTTTGATTATAAGCAATATGCTCTCTCCTCTTTCTTGTTCTCATAGATGTTCAGTCTTAGTACTTCTAAGTAACTACTAGAAAGGAATAAAATATCCAAAAAGTACAAACCTAGATGCTATTAAATTGCTAAATATTTATCATGCAGCTTTCTACTATTTGTTTCAACTTTTGAGTTTTCAGAACTTTTAACTCATCAATATTTGCTCTGTGTAATTAAAAATATCAATGCTTTTAAGTATAGTGCATTATTATAGTCTCACTTTCACTGTTTGGTTTGCATTTTGCTAGAATCATACAATAATAAACATATTTACTGCTTAATCATTTTCCTACCAAACTTCATTAAGCAACAAATTAATAAATATAATTTATAGAATCAAAAAATTAATCTGATAAGTAAAAGTTATGATGAACAGAAATATAAATATTTTTGCTTAAGATATCTGTGTCACAATGTCTTACATTAAAAAATATTAAATTAGTTTATGTTAAATGTATGCTAACATGATTGATAGTTTTAAAAGATTTAATTTAGAAAGAGGTAGACATCATTTATGTCTCTTAAAACAGAAATTTTCCTCTCCTAAAAATTAGTTATTAATTCATCTGTGTTTCAATTGCATCATATAAAACAAAATTGTTACCTTAAAATATTTGCTGATATTTCACCTTGAATGCTACAGGTTGTTTTATAAAACCATGGTAGCAAACAAATAATATTTTTATTCTCTTTTTTTGTGAGCATGTCGTCTCTTTATAGAATTATAGGAAAAGAATTGTTTTGGAGTCCTTTTTTTTTCTCAATGTATGTCTGTATTTGTGTCAAAATCAGATGTTAGAAAAGTTAAATTAAAAATTTTAGAAATGTATCCAAGAAAATCTTGCTTAAATTTTTGTTTTCATAATTAATAGCTATTGAGAGAATACAGAGCAAAGTTTGCTTTTATAAACTCTATACTCCAAAGCAAGCTATCTCTTCTTCAGTTGTCTGAAATTCTGGAACTCAGCTTAGCATTCTCCTTTTATCTATCTAAATACATTTGACCTGAACACCCATCAATGGATGAATGGATAAAGAAGATCTGGTACATATACACAAAGGAATATTATTCAGCCATTAAAAAGAATGAAATCCTGTCATTGGCAGCAACATAGATGAAACTGGAGGTCATTATGCTAAGTGAAATAAGCCAAGCACAGAAAGACAAACATTGTAGGTATCATTCATATTTGGAAGCTAAATTTGGACCTCATAAAGACAGAGAGTAGATTGGTTGTTACCATAGAGCAGGAAGAGGAGGAGGGGGAAGTAAAGAAAGATGGATTAAGGGGTTCAAATATACAGTTATATAGATGAAATTAAACCCAGAGTCTGTTAGATCAGTAAGTTGATAATAGTTAACAGTAATCTATTGTACCTTCAAAATTGCTAGAAGATGATAATTCAAATGTTCTTAGCATAAGGAAAAGGTAAATATTTCATGTGACGGATATCCCAATTATCTAGATTTGATCTTTACACATTATATGAATATATCAAAATGTTACATGTGCCCCCAACATACGCATATTTACTATATATCAATAAGAAACATCAGTAAATAAAAGATAAACACATACATTTGAGAAATTTACATTTGACACTTAAGAGCAAATCTGCCTCCTCCATCTTAGAAAAATTGTTTTAACACAATATATATATATATATTTTTGAGAGAGGGTCTCACTCTCACCATGAGTGCAGTGGGGCAATCTCAGCTCAGTGCTAACTTCTGCCTCCTGGGCTCAAGCAGTCCTCTCACCTCAGCCTTCCAAGTAGCCAGGATTAAAAGACTTCTTATCAAGGCTATTTTTGGTTTAGCCTTTATTTTCTGTCTCTCCCTCTCTCTCTCTCTCCCTCTCTCTCTCTCTCTCTCTCTCTGTGTGTGTGTGTGTGTGTGTGTGTGTGTGTGTGTGTTTCTGAGACAGATTCTCTCTCTGTTGCCCAGGCAGGAGAGTGGTGATGTGATCACAGCTCACTGCAGCCTCAATCTCCTGTGCTCAGGTGATCCTCCAACTCAGCCTCCATGGAGCTGAGACTACAGCCATGTGACACCACACCCAGTTAATTTTTGTATCTTTTTCTCAGGCTGGTATCAAACTACTGGACTCAAGTAATCCTCCTGTCTCGGCCTCCTAAAGTGCTGGGAATACAGTGTTAGCCACCATGCCTGGCCTCAGTCTTCATCTTTTGGCAAATAAATTTTTATTTTATTGTTTTTACTTGTGATAGTCATTAAATATTTGAAATTCAGCACCAATCCTAGCTTTCTAGTGGTGGTCTATACCATGTCCTCCGTTGACCCACTCTTCTCATACGTGTTATCTCCCTATGCTCATCCCCAACATATACTTATTCCCATGTTCCAATATATTTTATTCATCTGTCTCTCCGGTTATAGAAATAGTCCTAATATAATGGCAAAATTAGACTTTGAAATCTAGAAAAGTAATTGTTTCCATAGCTTATATGTGGGCTTTGTTTTCTTGTTGTATGTCCGTGCATATGTATATGTGTGTACATGTGCAAACAGAATGATACATGTAACTTCTGGATAAATTTTGAAGGCAAGATACAGTCTGAACACCATAGTAGCCTAGTTTATTAAATTTTATAAATACACTTTTACTTAGTTTATAATAAATTAGGACAAAAATTAGGTTTTATAATAAAATTTTTGAGGCAAAATACAGATTAAGCTTAACACTTGTTACTAAACACCTTCAAACAGGAAAGCAAACTGAAAAGACTTTTAATTTCTACTTAAAAGCACAAATAAATAACATATAAAGGCTTATTTTAATCAATTTTCCTATTATCTATTCAGTTTAAATGTGTATTTATGCTTTTCAGTAAGAAAAAGAATCATTTGGTTCCCAAATTTTTCTATTTCATAAGAATTTCATTTTAAAATTGACTATCTTTTTAATTTATTCAATTTTTCATTCGCCATTCGTAAGGAATTATATCTAAAATATAACATTATCATTTCATTCAAATTATACACACACTCTCAAATTTCTGCACGTTTTTTAATGGCAGGTCTTCTAAGTACAGATTTTTTGATACATCAAAATTCAATACACATTTATTATTTATTTATAAATGTTGACAATATGAATAGTATTTCTAAATAAATTATTGTTTTATTATTTTCAGTTAGTATGCTCATACTTGTACTAAAAATTCAACACAATAGCTTAGAAATAAATAGAAAGTATAGTTGATAACAAGAGGTTCAGCGTTGGCATTGAGTGTATCTCAGTGTTACACTCCCATACCCAGAATAACTCCACTTCTCCGCTCTACCAGATGAGTTTGTGGGTATTCCCATTCATGACTACAAAAGTTCCAGGTGTCACTTAGAAAAATTATAAGGACACACAGAAGGAGAAATCATTTCAAAATATCTTGTTTGTAAATAGAAAATGTTTCTCCACTCACTGATCAAAAATATCTACTGTTGTCCTATTAGCAAGAGCTATAGAGCTATATCACATATCACGGCATCACAGGGAATTACGTTTCCACTAGTCAAAATTCACCACTTGCTTGAAAAGATTTCCAGTGTTCCCTCAATCACATGACCTACTAATATTAAAATTAAGTCAGGACTCATTTATCAAGGAAAAAAAATAAGAAAGGGTGTCTGTTGGGTAGACAATTGTGTCTGCCTACCATCTCCAAATAAATTTTGTTTTTACCCACTTCCGTGCTTTGACTAAACTTTATCAATCTACATAGGCATTTATAAATTCATTCTCTATCAATAAAAATTCAATTCATCTTTCAACACACAATTTACTTATATAAGGTCTCTCTGGAACATTCTTAAGGTATTTACACATTAACTTGAGATAACCCTTAAAAGCTGACACTTTCTTTTTCTTGTCTATACTTATACTTTCAGTAGCAAACTCAACTGTATTTTCTTTAATATGAGTTTTTTCCTTTTTCATTGCTTGCAGCCATAAATTGGAGAAAAATGAGATGACGCTAGTTTCAATATTTATTGCATTACATTTTTTATTAATATAACAAATTTCTAAATAGGTTCCCTATATCTTGGTTAATCATCTCTACACCATGATCTGTAGTTGCATTTTTATGTTATTTTCTATTTTAAAACTGTGTATATCTAACCATATTCTTGACTGATTTCACATTGAACATGTGTTTACTGTGTGACTAGGACTATGCCAGATTTAGTAATTGTGCAGAGAATTAGCTATGCCCAGTCACCTTTATTCAAGAATTGTGGTTTTTACATGAAGTCAAGGAGCGTCTGTTTCACATGAAGTCAAGGAGCGTATGTTTCATATGAAGCCAGATAACTAAACAAATAATCACAGTAAAATGCAATGTCTATTTGGAGATGAAAATAGTTTTCAAAACATTTTTGCCACATACGATTGAATTATTCCATTGAAATTTTAAAGCCTTTATTATGTAGCCATATCATGAAAGTATGACTAAGGATTTAGCTCCTCAGTTAAGTTGATTTTCTCATAGTACTGTGAATCATGTGTTTGATACCACCTTCTTGCCTTCTGACTTTTTAATGTATTAACTTAGAATGTACTCTGGCCTGAATTCCACTTTTCCGAAGATAAATCTATCATGTCTTGACTCCTTTTATCATTATTCTATTTCGCCAAAGTCTTTCAGCACATTTAGCTAGCACTATGCAACTTAACACTTAAAATAATGGTATTTTATATTTTATCCTTTATACATCCAGTCTTAAATTGACAATCAGTTTATAAGCTTCTTAAAACAGACCCATATATTTTGTATTCTTTTGTATTCCACTATGTAGCTAATTCAGTGTTGAACACAGAATACATAGTCATTAAACTCTTAGATAATTTCTTGGAAATAAATGGTAGTACTAATTGGCCTCGTGTTATATTTTGCTTCAAAAATGTATGTCATTTAGTTTTAAAAATTACTTAAGATACATTTGGCAGAAAAATGAGATATTTTCATGTAAATTTAAATATCACAAATAAAGATTTTTAAATTATTTAACATGTATAATCACATTGTGTGATCCTCCTAAATATTCCTCTATATATTCCAATGACTAGTTAACAAAATGAATATTTTATTACAGGAAGATTTCCTAATAGTTTTTTAAAGCTGAGAATATATATCTTCTTAAATCAAAATGTATTTTATTTCAGTCCAAACTTAATCCCATTATAAGTTGCTCCAAACTATTTATTTATTATTTAAAAAACAGAGGATTTATTATTGCATCAGGTAGGAAAAACAAAAACATACCATATCCTCAATTTGACACGTTGTGTTTCATTTGAAGAAATCATAGCTAGAGCAAGACTCTATCTCAAAAAAAAGAAAAAAAAATCAAATGGTGTTCAATTCTAATTTATTGTTTCAATTGCTTTTAATGTGATTCTCTTACCTATCAGAACATTTTTGATATATAAAATATCACTGGGGTATACTGGTGCTTCAACACTGACAAATTCCAGATAATGGCATATTATACTATTATAAAATAAAATATAAAATACAAAATACTGTGACGAATAAAAACTAGTGGTAGCCATTTCCTACCAGTACCTTTATATAAACTTTAAAATATAAGTTTCTAACATTTATCTAGAATTCCTCAGTGTACCTATAAATCATAAGATTACAATTTTGGCTTGTCAATTACTTATTTTTCTTCTAACTCAGTAGCATAGGTTAGATATATATTAAATAGATGAGTATTTTATGAAGTCTCCAACTTGATGTCTGCCATTTTATGGTTTCATGCAATCTCATTTCAACTTAAAATAACCTGATCTATTTATTTCTTCATAGCTTTTCTGTATAGGTCTTCAATATTGATGACAGACTTTATTTACTAGCATTATGTTGTTGAAAGTAGTTATACCTGGGATAGTTGTGCACTTTATATTTTCTTTGTTCTTTCTATTTATTTATTTATTTATTTATTTATTTAGAGATGGAGTCTCTCTCTGTCACTGAGGCTGGAGTGCAGTGGCACTATCTTGGCACACTG
The DNA here is from genome assembly GCA_004027715.1 of Plecturocebus donacophilus. NCBI lineage: Eukaryota > Metazoa > Chordata > Mammalia > Primates > Pitheciidae > Plecturocebus > Plecturocebus donacophilus. The sequence goes on from PVKP010038748.1 coordinate 10,232, forward strand.
CAACCTCCACCTCCCAGGTTTAAGCAATTCTCCGGCCTCAGCCTCCCTACTAGCTGGGACTACATGCCCCTGCCACCACACCTGGCTAATTTTTTGTATTTTTGGTAGAGACGAGGTTTTGCCACATTGGCCAGACTGATCTCGAACTCCTGACCTTAGGTGGTCCACCCACCTTAGCCTCCCAAAGTGCTGGGATTACAGGCATGAACCACCAGGCCTGGTCATAATTTATATTTCCTATAACATTATTAATTTCAATAAAAACTAAAAAAGAAATTTCAAAAGGTCACATTTCCTAAAGTTAAAATGAGAACTTAAAATTATTATGGGAAGCACTTAACTAAAATCTACATTACCACTGGTTTGGTTGAGACTGATATCCATCAAGCGTTGACACACTATTGAACTAGATAATAAGTGACATTACACCCACAAGTGACACAGAACTTTCCTAACTATTTGAATAAATTTGATTGATCTTTTGATATAAATATCATCAAGCTTGATAATTATCTCTGGATATTGTACAAAAGGCTTTTGTCAAACTATTTGACATGTTTTCCAGAAGATATAATCATTGTAATTATGTCTTACATTTATTAGCTGTCATTTGGTAAGTAATGCTACCTAAATAGAACTTTTTTACATATGGGAATGATCATGAATCTGTGCAATTTACTCAACATAAAAAGTTATTTGGCTATTCATTAACCAATTATATTCGTTATCTAGGCACATTCCAAAATGTCCTTTCCAAAATAAAAAGTGCTATTTTGTAGTTATTTTTTATTTATCTGCTGTTATTTGTTCTAGTGCTGAATGATTTTTCTTATTCCGTGTGTCTAGGAACAATTTTCCCAAAATTTCCTTTTCAATGTTAGTGTACTTGTCTTCTGCAGTTATATACAGCTTGGACTCAGGATGATAGCGACCTTATAATGATGTTTCTCCTAATACTCATGATAAAATGACCTTAGTATTGTAATAACATTAAATTTACAATAATGCTTTCCACAGTTTTCTGTAGGAGCAGCTTCAATTATCTCAACATATAGGAAGATATTTCATATTCCTGAATTACACGACTAATAGTTAAATAAGTTAATTAGTTCCCAATTGATAGATTCAGTGCAATGCCCACAAATATACCAGTAAATAATTTTGCATTGTTCTTTCATTAGATTTTAGTAAGTTCCTTGATTTGAAGTATTTGACCATATCACCAACAAGCCATGCAGAGTATCTTTTTTATAATGTAGATACCTGTAAATTCCTTTCCCCTTTTTCGTTCCTGATACTTTCTTGTCTCTCTTTCTTTTTCTCCCTATTCTATCCTTCTCTGTCATGCTACCTATTTATCTATTGTATCAAACTTTTCAAGGGATCAACTTTAGCTTTGTCATTTTCTCTATCGCATATTTAGTTTGTCTTTCTGTGATTTCTTCTCATTCTATTAGCTTTGTTTTCCTTCTCTTTTCATGTTGCCTTGCTGTTTTTTCTTTCTTTTGTTATTGTTGTTGTTTTTCTTTGGAGATGGAGTCTCACTCTGTCGTCCAGACTGTAATGCAGTGCTGCAATCTCAGCTCACTGCAACCTCTGCCCCCCGGGTTCAAATAAATGGCTCTCCTGCCTCAGCCTCCCGAGTAGCTGGGACTACAGGTGTCCACCACCATGCCCAACTAATTTTTTTTTTTTTTAGTAGAGATGGGTTTTCACTATGTTAGCCAGGATGATATTGATTTCCTGACCTCGAATGGGCCCCCCTTGCCATCCCAAGTGGTGTGAAACACCACGCATGGCACTTTTTTTGTTGTTGTTGTTTGTTTTATTTTCATTAAAATTTTTTTAAAATTATTGACATTAAACCTTTTTTAGTAGCATCCTTTTTAAGAGATTCATTCAATGCTCTAATACATTTTATATTCTGCTTAATCCTTCTTTTCAACATTTTGCTTTAGCATATGTTTATCTTTCACTTAAAGTATCTTTAAATTTAAATTAAATTTAATTTAATTTTTGACCTATAAGTCATGTTGAAATACATGACTGTTGGCAGAGATTTGGAGATGGTCTGGTTGTAAATTAAAAGTTACGGTGTATTTCTAGCTTAATTCTAATCTGTTGAGCATACTCTAAAATATTTTAATCTTTTAAAATGTGTTCAGGGAGTTTATTAACCTGAACATTTATATTAGTATGCTTTGGTGAATGTTTTATGTCATTCTTTAAATTTTTTCATTCTTAAGTGCAATACGATGTATATCAAGCCAAGCTTTTAATTGTATCAATCAGATTTATTTTACTAGTAACACTGGGTATGCTTATTTAATCAACTGTTGAGATAATATTGAGTTTCTCATTATATTTATAAATATGTATATTTTTCTTTATAGTACTTCAATAGTTTCTTTTCATTATGTGTTAAACTAAGTAACTGGTTCCATCATAAGACTTGTAAACCTGCTATCAAAATGAATTTCTGGTGTACAAATGATGCTGTGCATTTTCAAAATTCATAGAAATTCACAACATTAAGAAATGAACTATAATACATGTACATTTTAAAAAATATAGCCAGAATATCAGCAGGTCTCAGAATGCACTGCTGACTCTGAAAAAAAGAATTTAACTGTATTAAAATGTACGACATTGCCTCACCTAATGGGGTGAAGAAGAAGGCGCTGACCTAAGCAACTATGTAAAACTGTGTTTAAACTAGAAAATGTAAGTCAAAAAAACAGAAGGAACTATATATAAACACTGTAGTTAGTAAAAGTTTGTATCAAAAGAATAAGGGTTGAATTTTGAAACTGCTGTATAAATTCTGGAATCAAATAATGATTAACTGAATGGCAAATATCAGGAGCCACGTTTCTCATTCTTAGAGGTGGCAGATAATCAGGGAAGGGATGCAGTGAGTCATGTGGTGTTCGATTAGAATAGGAGACATCATATGGGCTCACGTATAGCTTAATACAGATATACAGATGTGGAATATATACAATGGTAATTCTAGATATACGTGTACACATATGTATGTATGTGTGTATTTTAGTGTACTCTGTCCACTAACAAGGTCTAGATGCAATAATATGCTAGTCATAGAAAGCACACTCAGGTCTTCATTCTAATACCATTCTCCAACAATTAGGAATAAGAGCTCCTTAGAGAAATAGCTGATTCTAGAGCTGGGGCAGAGAATACACAAGATAAACTCGTGTACTCAGTGAAATTAAAAAGGTTTCAAAAAATGATAGTAACATGTCATAGGAAGGTAGGAGCCAAACTGATAATGAACTGAATATGTTATTATAGGCCAAAGCTGGACAACTTGAGAAATTAGTACTGTACAGGGGATTACAACTGAAAGCATAAAATAACATATTTTTAAATTCATAATACAAATAAATAGTTTTATAAATTAATACATAGAAGAGAAGGGACACATTTCTTGCCCAGATGTATTCCAAAAAATTTGTATAAATGCCCTCTTCTCAAGGTGGTAGATTTTAATTTCTCACTATGTGAGTGTGGACGTTATACAGTGACTTGCTTCCAGAGGGTAATCTGTGAAGCTTATGATGCCATTTGTAATCCACATGTCATCCAACTAGGGTGAAGGTGCATGCGGGATTTTCTGCCTTTCTTAATTCTTGTCCACTTATCCCTTAGTGGGTGGGTGAGGATATTTGTCTTGGCTCTGGCAAAGCTAGCTGTGGAGCCTTGCTTTTCATCTGTGTGTAGTGCCCCTCTCTTCACCCTAACCCATAAGTCTGCTAGTTTCACAAGTACTTAGATACTTCTCTCCCACTTCCTCTTTTCTGTAAACTTCAACTCTGTTTTCAATTATTCTTCTCCTTTTCTTCTTCTACCTAACAGATGCTGTGGCAAACTACCCTGATTTTCTTCAGAGTAGAAATTCTCACTTTCCAAGTCTTCAGCTACCACAAAAACCTGGCAGTTACAACTCAGAGACAAATTCCTCTTGGAGAACTATATCAGGAAAATAGACTAAGTATAGGCATACAAGTTAACATTGTTGAGACAACTTTAAGGTTTAACCAGTGGATTGAGTCAAGATTTCTGTACACTCTTCATGTAGAAGAACATATTATTTCATGAAAAACGATTTATTGATCCTTTACTAGAATCACATTTTCCATTGGCAAATTTCTCAGCACGAAATCAAGCTGAAGAACGTCTCCTGACCTTTGATCTCTCTGATCCCTTTTTTGATTCCTTAGCCAGAATATACCAAATGTCTTATTGGTGGAATTTTACAGAAATTAGTCATAGGACCTCTTCTCTTCTCCCTTTCTTGATTTTAAATATTTCTGTTTGAATTTAAATTAGCACTTGACACTGTATCCACTTTCACTTCTGTTTTTCTTTCTGCTTTATTTAAACCCACCCCAAAAACTTGTTCTACATTGGCTGTTGAACTACTATGTTTCAGCTTTCTGATATTTTGGAATAATCTCATCTATAATATATCCAATGTTGTGTTAAAAGAACTGAAAGAAATAGTATATAAAAAATACTCAGCATGTTGCCTAATGAACAGAATGCACTTCATAAGTGCTGGAGTTACTACTGCTACCACTACTTTTACTACTATTACTACTAATTGTTGTAAAACTAAATTATAAAAAAGTCATTTCAAGAATAGGAATTGTCATAATTCTATTGAAGTTTGACCAGAGATCTAGCATGCTGAGGACAGAACATTGTAAATCTGAACTAATTGCCAAAGACATGAATCATTATATTAGTACGATGATGTTTAGTATTACAATGATGTAGATTAAAGTACACAGGCATAAATTTCAGAAAGGACATAGAATGTGAATATGTTTGTCTCACATGTGAATATTCACAAAAAGGCATTTACTGCAATAAAGACTATCAAAATTAAACTGGTACCAATATACCTCAGTGTCACACCTACCTACAGCCCATACCAATAGTGAGCCTCTGATATGGCACCATTCATCCTTCAGCAAGAGTCAATCTGGCCATCTGGTGGCAAGTTGATTATATTGAGACTAGTCCATAAAGGAGTTGTCAAAGAATTGTTCTCACTGTATATAGCTATACATATTTATCTTCCCTGTCCATGATGCATCTGCTAAGCCACACCATTCATGAACATACTGAATATTTTACTATATTAGTCCATTCTTGCACTGTTATAAAGAAATACCAGAGACTGGGTAATTTATAAAGAAAATAGGTTTAATTGTCTCACAGTTCCACTGGCTGTATAGGAAGCATGATGGCATCTGCTCCTGGGGAGGCCTTAAGGAGCTTTTACTCATGGCGGAAGGTAAAGCAGGAGCAGGCATCTTATGTGGAGGGAGCAGGACAAAGAGAGCAAGGAGGGAGGTGCCACACGTTTTTATGAAACCAGATCTCGTGAGAACTCTATTATAAGAACAGCACCAGAAGGATGGTGCTTAATCACTCCTGAGGCATCCACCCTCTATTGATCCAATTACCTCTCACTAGACCCCACCTCCGAAACTGCAAACTAAAATTCAACAAGAGATTTGGGTAGGGGGAAGATCCAAACCGTATCATTCCACTCCAGCCTCTCCCAAATCACATGTTCTTCTTAAACTGTAGAATACAATCACCTCTTCTCAACAGTCCCCCAAAGTCTTAACTCATTTCAACCTTAACTTTGATTGTCTCAGATGAGAAAGCCAGTCTAAAGTCTAATTTTAGACATGGCAAGTCCTTTCTGCCTATGAGCCTGTAAAATAAATAACAAGTTAGTTATTCCCAAGATACAATGGAGATACAAGCATTGGATAAATATTCCCATTAAAAAAAAAAAATGAAATCAGCCAAAAGAAAGGGGATATAGGCCTCCTGAAAGTCCAAACTCAGCAGAGCAGTCATTAAATCTTTAAGTTCCAATATAATCTCCTTTGACTCCATCTCACATTCAGGGTACACTGGTGTCAGAACTGGGCTCACAAGGCCTTCAGCAGCTTCACTCCTTTGGTTTGCTCTCACAGGCTGCCATTGATTGCCTGTGGCTTTTCCCGATGCAGGATGCAAACTTTCAGTGGATCTACCATCCTAGGGGGTGGGGGGTGGTGACCCTTTGCTCATAGCTCCACTAGGCAGTGCTTTGATGCAGACTCTGTGTGGGGGCTCCAGCCTTACATTTCTCTTCTGAACTGCCCTAGTAGGAATTCTTCATGAGGGCTCTGCACACGCAGCAGGCTCCTGCCTGAATATACAGGCTTTTCCATATATCCTCTGAAATCTAGGCAGACTCCCAAGCATCACCTCATGACCTCTGTGCACCCACAGACTTAAAACCACATGGAAGCCACCAATACTTATGGTTTGCACCCTTGGAAGCTGTGGCTCAAGATGTACCTTGGCCCCTTTGAGCCATGGCTGGAGCTGAAGACACTGGGATGTGGGGAACAGTGTCCCAAAGCTGCACAGGGCAGCAGAGTTCTGGGCTTTACTTTTCTACCACATGGCTGGGCTGCAAAAAAAAAAAAAATTTGTTTTTTTGAGACAGAGTCTTGGTCTGTCTCCCAGGCTGGAGTGCAATGGTGCAATCTTGGCTCACTGCAAGCTCTGCCTCCCAGGTTCAAGTGATTCTCCCAATAGCTTGGATTACAGGCACTCACTGTCATGCCTGGCTACTTTTTGTAGGAACAGGGTTTCACCATATTGGTTAGGCTGGTCTTGAACTCCCAAGCTCAAGCTATCCCCCCACCTCAGCCTCCCAAAGTGCTGGGATTACAGGCATGAGCCACCCCACCCATCTGGGCTGCAAAATTTCTAAACTTTTATGCTCTGCTTCCCTTTGAAATATAAGTTCCATGTCATTCCTTTGCTCACACCTATTAGCTAGGTTGTTAGATGCAGCCAGGATATAGCTGGACTGCATTGCTGCTTAGAGATTTCTTTTTCCAGGTAACCTAGATCATCACTCTCAAGCTCAAAGTTCAACAGATTCACAGTGTAGTGGCGCAATGCTTTCAAATTCATGAAAACAGAATCAAAGGGGTGAGGCTAAACCATCCATGAAGTATCCAACCCCCTATATTCCAGTCACCTCCCACCAGGCCCCACCTATAACACTGGGGATTAGAATCAAACAGGAGCTTTAGCCAGGGACACAGATCCCAACCATATCACTGATCTAGCATCATAGTCTTCTGCAGAACATTACTTTTGATCGAGAAACTCATTTCATAGTGCATGTACCCTCATAATCGTGGCACAAATTTTTAGATATTCCCTCGATAAATAGCTATCCCAAAAGAATGGTGGAATTGCCTATAAGACAATAAAATAGACTGCAGTTAAAACACCCCATGAGAGGCAATCCTATGAAATTATAGAGTTGCGTCATGAAAGGTTAATAGATACTTTGAATCAGCCACCAATAGATGATTCTATCTATTCCATAGCCAGAATACATGGATCTGAGATTTCATTCACATCTAAAAGGGTAGATTTTATTATCATTACAACTAATAACCCAGTCACAGAATTTTTGCTTTCTGCTCTCACAACTTTGCTTTCTTCTCATTGGCAGGTCATGGTCTCCATGGGAGGAATACTTGTATCAGAGATGACAAATACAATTCAACTGAAAAAGAAGTTGAAACTGCCACCTTGCCATTTTGTGTTCTTTGTTATAATGAATCAACAAGTAAAGAATGAGATAACTATAAGAATTTGGATGCTTAATTATTATTAAAAGAAGAAATCTGGCTACTATTACACAATAGGATCAAGATGGGTCATTTCTGAATTTATTTTATAATTTCAACTCTTATTTTAGATTCAGAAAGTACCTGTGCAGGCTTGTTACATGAGTATATGGTGTGAGCCTGAAGTTGGATATGAGTGATCCCGTCACTAAGTAGTGAGCATGATACTGAATATGTAGTTTTTCAGCCCTTTCCCTTTCCCCTTTTCCCCCTCTAGTAGTCTTCAGTGTCTATTTTTCTCATCTTTAGGTCCGTGTGTACCCCATGTTTAGCTCTCACTTATAAGTGAGAGTTTGGGGTATTTGGTTTTCTGTTCCGACATTAATTTGCTTAGAATAATCGCCTCCAGATGCATCCATGTTGCTGCACAGGACCTAATTTTGTTCTTTTTATGGCAGCATAGTATTCCATGATATATATGTACCACATTTTATTTATGCCATCCACCACCCATGAGCATCTAGTTTGATTACATATCTTTGCCATTGTAAGTAGTGCTGAGATGAGCATACAAGTACATATGGCTTTTTGGTAGAATAATTTATTTTCTTTCAGGAAAATAAATGTCAAAGAAAGACAGAAGCTGAATTGAAAATAAACTGAAAATGTTCTTACAAGTCAAAGCTGTAGGAAAAGCATATCCCAATAAAAGGCTTGCTGGGTTTAATGGTAGTTCTGTTCTAAGTTCTTCAAGTAATCACCAAACTGCTTTCCACTGTGACTGGACTAATTTATATCACTACCAACAGTCTATAAGCATTCCCTTTTCTCTGCAGCCTCTTACTTTCTGATTTTATTAAAGAAGCCGTCAGACTGGTGTAAGATGATGTCTCATTGTGATTTTGATTTGCTTTTTTCTGATGATTAGTGGTGTTGAACATTTTTTCATGTTTGATTACATGAAATAAATGTTGGACACTTGCAGGTCTTATTTTGAGAAGTGTCTATTTTTGAATTTCAATGGACTTTCTAGGCCCCCATTCATTAATTTCATGTCCAGTATCAAAATTAAGGGGAAATTATAGTAACCAAAAATAGACATGACCATGAATGAATCAGAGACATCTACAATAAAATTTGAGGTCTTTCAGACAAGGAGGGAAAATAATAATAGTTGATTGGTGCCTGTGAGGTAAGAAAATAGAATCAATTGTGAAAGAAGGGAATTCTAAGTGAATACTGTAGCCTCATAAGCTTACAACAATAAATTCTATAGCAGTGATCTGTATTTTTTTCATGCTTTTTGTAATAGACTGTCATATCAGTGGCTTTCAATGTTCCACACATCGTGGTATTCACAGACTTGTGAAGTGTCCCATGAATTAACACGTATTAACACTGGTTTAACTCTGTAACTACCTTTGGCCAAGTGAGGCATTATCCAAAGGGTTGTAGGCAGAGCCTTGATAAATTATTTTAATTGTGGCCTTCTCTTGGAAAGTTTTCTTCTTTCCTCAGCTGTTACTCCTTGGGAATACACTACTTAATTGTTGTTTTCATTTATAATTATATGCAGAGTAACCCCAAATTTGTTTTTCTTATGAGATTCTCTTTCTTGAGTGCTAGATGAATAACTTCAACTCTCTTTTGTAAACAGTTTGACATGACAAAACTAAACTCTTTTGCTTTCTCTAAAACTTTCTTTTTCTATGTTTCTATTTTTAAATATCCAGTTACTCAAGACAGAAATTTCACATTTTTTCTTACTTTTACCATTTATCTTAATAAATTGCTTTCAAATTCATTTTCTTTCTTCCTGAGAAAAGAATGATCACAGGATTATGCTAATAGTCTCATCTTGCTTCTTTTCACCTGGTTTTCAGTGTTGGCCTCCATGCATTATACCGTCTACTAAAATCAAACCCAAACCTTCTATTATGTAAACCTCCTATTGTGTAAATCTGTTAGCAGAGAGCAGGAAACCATCAGCATTGATGGAATTTTCAATAAAGGTGTGAACAAGAAAACAAGAAATAACCTGGGAAATAACAGTTGAGATTTCTAACTACACTGAGCATGATGCAACCTGAGGAATTATATAAATATTTTAGTTTTGCTTTGCATATAACTTGCTCATTTAATTATCAGTTTCTCATATAAATGAGATTTTAAATAATTGTTACCTTCTAAATTTTAAATAATATTATTTTAAAATTATTTATTTTAAAACGCATTATAAGTATTTAATAACAGTCACTATGAAATTTAATATTTCTTATGGGTTGTCTTTAAAATTTTTTTAATATAAATTCCACTTTATATAGTGCACATACAAAGGTTATTACCTTAAACATATTTTTAGGGAGATATTTATACTGTTCGAATGATGTATATATACATTATTATTTCACGTATTAGACTAAATTATTCAATTTCTTAAAAGTTGTTAGTTTTGATTTGAAAGATTTTGCTTTTTTTCTTTCTTTTTTTGAGACGGAGTTTCACTCTTGTTCCCCGGGCTGGAGTGCAATGGCGTGATCTCGGCTCACTGCAACCTCCGCGTCCTGGGTTCGAACAATTCTGCTGCCTCAGCCTCCTGAGTAGCTGGGACTACGGGCATGCGCCACCAGCTAATTTTTTATCTTTAGTAGAGATGGGGTTTCACCATGTTGACCAGGATGGTCTCGATTTCTTTTTTTTTTTTTTTTTTTTTTTTTTTTTTTTTTT
>PVKP010038749.1:0-20647 GCA_004027715.1 Plecturocebus donacophilus
AAAAATATATCAAGCATATTGAATATATATATATATATATATATATATAGAGAGAGAGAGAGAGAGAGAGAGAGAGATAATATATATATATAGAGAGAGAGAGAGAAGCCTCATGCCAATACACACATAAAAAGCTGAAAGTGGATCCTCCAGCCCTTCAGATGAAGCATTTCTATCTGACTTTTGTACTGACTCTGTAAGGAAAGATCCTGGGCCAGAAGGACCAAGCTAATCTCCTGATTCTTTATTCTCAGAAACTGTAAGAAATAATAGAATACTCTTTGACACTGTAAAATTTCAGTGTAACTTGTTATACATCAATAGATAATTATTGCACCTGGCACTATATCTTGTATTTTTTGTCAACGTAGTCAAGGAGCTTCCAAGCCATTTCTCTTCTTCTTCACAAACTCTATTGATTAAATATATATGTATATATATATATATATATATATATATATATATATATATGAGAAGGGTGTTATAACTAGGTGCACATGCAATACTCAACCAAATCTTTTTCAGTCCAGTCTGGACACCATATACTTAAAACTGAAGAACAACTCTTTTATGAAACAATCAATATGCTTGATATATTTTTGATTTTGTCACTGACATGTGGATAATTCTGCTTACCTAATAATTAAAAAAAAACTTCGTTAAATCAAATATTTAGAATATAAAGCTTGAATCGTAGGTTCCCTGAGTCTGATAACTGTTTATGATGGCTATGGATGCAGTAAAAGTCTAGATCTTCATTTATTAATTAATGGAGTGCTCAATATATGCTTCTCAACAATAGGCAACATGAGAATTGAAGAAGACAAGAGACATTAACTTTGAGAAAACCCTTAATGCTCAACAAATTCTGCAAGGTTATTGTATGCTGTTTTACAGGTATATCATGACTAATATATTTTAATATTATTTTTTCCCCCTGCAACAATAAATTCTCCTGGAAAGAGTTTACTTAACTTGTCTGTTGTTTGTCTGTTGTGTCCTTTTATTTATGTATTACATCTAGGCTTGATCTATCAGACATAAGGTGTTTGATAATTTATCATATTATTATCAAATCAAGTTGCCAAACCAGTTTAATTGATGGGAAAGGAATTTGAATTAAGACAACAAATCTTCAAAGTCCAGCTTAACTGCTAAGTAGACAAATTCCTTTTCTTCTGTTATCCCAGTTGCCTTTTATATTCATTGATTTTTTTCCCTTTGTAAATGGAGGAGAAAGGAAGAATTCTGTTAGGGCATGAGTCTGAGACAAGATACCAACGTATCTAGAGGCAAAGCCAGTATTTCTGTTCTCAACCATGTGAACATATGAAATTATGTTTGATTAATTTAAGGAGGTGGAAACTGAGAGCCTGCTGGCTCTAAATCGAGCTTGCTGGTGCCTTTTCCTTTGGAACACATAGTTTTTAAAAGCAATAATTAAATTATATGTAAGTACATATATTAAATAATATAAAACTTGCATATGCATATCTATTTGTACATATAGATGCATCTATAGGTATGAGTGTATATATAATGTAGTTGCCATATATAAAATATAATGGCATTTACAATTAAAAAAAATCCGAATGCTCAGCTGTTCTTGATAACTCTAAGCACCATTAGGCATACATTTCCACATGATAATTATTAGTTAAAACTGAAAAGTAGCCATATTCCACGGATAGAGTATGCTTTACCAATTCACCAAAGTCATAGTCTGCCTTTTATCTTACACTTGGTCTAATTTATACATCTATATTATGATAATGGCTTCTGTAGGCTTGTAAGTTTGCTGTCAATTTTTAATCAGTTTGATTAGGCTACAGAATATTTGATTAATAGCTTTTGGTTGAATTGTGAGTTTTCTTCAAAAGCTAGTTTAACTTGATAGCCTCAATTTGTCATGCATCTATTTTTTATATATCCAATAAAATTTATATATTAAATAGCATATTTAGAGAATTAAGTTTTGTTGTTATGCTTGACACATATTACGGGGAATTTTGCTTTTGAAAGTTGGTGTAAGGTATTTATTTCCCATCATGTGAAATGAAACATGATAAACCATACTAAATTGTTTTTTGAAAACCAGGAGTTTTCAGATAACCATAGTATATTCAATGGCAGTATGCTACAAAGAGGCATATATAAGGCACTGGATTGGACTGAACCTGCATTAATTCCATAGCCAAGAATTATTTTGCCAATCCTAAATTTTAGAATAACTATCAGGTACTTTCTCCATTTTTCTTGCTATTTGAACTCTTGTGCACCAAATTATAGGAAAGGAAGTGAAAAAAATACATTATGTAAAGGTTTTAATTAGTTGTATTTTGATGACATGGCACATGGTGAGTCACATGGTGAATCTCAGGTGTTTGGTTGGTTGGTTATTTCATACAGATTTAACTCTCCTCTCCAACAGGGTTTTTCTGACTCCTCCAAGTAAATGTAATTTTACAATTAAAAGATATATAGAAAAAAGATTAATTAGCTCATCCATTATCTCTTCATCTCCATGTAGATAAGCATTTTTATGAAAAGGCAGGCTCAATTTTCCATAAGTTGGCTGCAATGAAAATAATCAGCAATGAAGTAAACTAGCAAATACAACACATTTATGTTAGCGCTGACATTACTTTTGGTGAATTGTGAAATATGAAACTTCCGACTTTCTTCCCTCAAGTTAAACCATAATTTAATATTTTTCTCTAATTGTGTTTTAAATGGAAACTGACAAATAGTTAATTTAATCTAGAAGGCTCTTTTGTTATAATTTTTAAGATCATTACTGGTAATAAAGACAAATAGAGTAAATATTTATAAAACAAAATGTCAATGGTTTATGAAAGAAAAGTCACACATTTCTAAGATTTTCAGTCAAGGAGTTCATCATTCTCATCTGTCATAATGAGTAATATAAAGTTATGAACCAAAAGCAGCTACACATAAAAAATGTACTACAAAGAGAAATGCATTGCAAAGCAATGAGCTTTTGTTTTCTATTTGCATAATTGAAAAGATTAACTATAAAAATAATAAAATCTCTTGTTCAATTTATCCTAATTTCATCCTCTGTGCTACACTCTTGACAGGTTTTCACAATATAAAGGTGTGCTTTACTGCTTTCTTAATATCTAAATGCTCTGTCAAATAATCAAGTGAGTTCATTGGGAAAAGAGGTTATAAAAAACAAAGTTAATTACTGATTTGTCATGGTCTTTGATTTAAATGATTTTATAAATGAATTTAAATTAGTTTTGAAAGCATTATTTCAAGAATGTAAGTAGACAGTGTATATTTACATTTCAAAGATTTATCTACTGGTCAGAAAATAATTGCCTGCAGAATCCAAATATCTTAGTATTTGGCACCAATATTAAAGCATTTTAATAAAAAATTATTGTTTAGAATTTTTATGTAGCTAAAATGAGCAATATTTCAATTATGACATATATTGAAGTTATAGTCACAAAAACTCTTATGTTTTACATCTTTGGCTGAGCCTTGTCTGATTCTTGTACTTGCCCTTATCCTTTTTTTTTTCTGATCTCTTACGGGATCTTATGTTTGCCATAAGAAATTCATTTTCTTAGGCTCAGTTCACCTTTTTATATAACAAGATCTTCTTAAATATGAATCTATAACTCAGCATACTAGCCCATTTCTTTTTTGCTTTTTGTTGGCTGCATCTTTGGTGACTTCAACCAAGCTATTATTTTTCTTTTATTCTCTTCTCTTTCTGTTTTGTTTTGTTTGTCTGTTTATTTGTTTGTTTTGAGACCAGGTGTGGCTCTATTACTCAGGGTGAAATGATGCAGTGACGTGATCTCGGCTCACTGTAACTTCTGCCTCCCCAGCTCAAGTGATTCTTCCACTGAAGCCTCTCGAGTAGCTGAGACTGCAGGCACCTGACACCAGATTCTCTAGCTTTTCAAAGTTTTTATCGAGATGAGATCTTACTATATTGTTCATCCTGGTTTCAAATTCCCGAGCTAAAGTGACCCTCCTGCCTTGGCCTACCAAAGTGCTGGGATTACAGGCATGAGCTGCTTGCCCAGCCCTAGTTATTATTAATATGTTAAAAATAACTCAGATCTGACGACAGAATCCTACAGATGTCCTCTTACATATCTTCTTCTTTGTTAATATCAATTTATCAATCTACACTTCAGGGTGTGGGGAGAGAAAACATTCACTCAAACAGTTATTAACTTAACTCAGTTCTATAGTGTGGTAGTTCTATACTTAACTCAGTTCTATAGTGTGGTAGTTCAAATATTTCATATCAGGAAGCACCTTGTAGACACTTTTATATAAGTAGATATGCTACTCCTAAGGCTTATCTTAAAAAGGGAGAGATGTTTGGTATACGTCATTAGCAAGGTTTTCAACAAGTTTTTTCCCCTCATGATATCATATATATATATATATACGTATATATATGAGAGAGAGAAAGAAATGCTAATCTGTTATGACTTACTTTCATTAAACCAGTGCTTTCTCTGACCACATAAAACAATACAGAACATGTTGTGATTCACTGCTATATGTTTTTCATAAATTACAAAGATATTATGGTAAATTCTGAACTTTTCCATATTTAGGAAAAGTTCGGAATATACCATATGTAGGAAAACTTCGGAATATATATGTAGGAAAAGTTCGGAATATACCATATGTAGGAAAAGTTTGGACTATACCATATACAATTTATTATATAATTTGGTACAGAATCTTGCATGGAATTAGGATGAAACATATCGAGTTTTAATCTGCAGTATCTTTCTTCATTCTCACTTTGTAAATTCATACATCATTTTTATATTCCATGGAAAAACAGTTCTTCCACCATTTTAGTTGTTCATTAAAGATCCTATGCATCAGTCCACCATTTTTCTCTAACATATGACCATTTTATTTCTTTTCTTTTTTTTTCATTAAAACTCTGAAGTGATCTACTTTAACTCCAATATGACCATTTTAAGGTGCAATTCACATGAGCCAGGGGGGTTGAGCTCATTTGGAATACCAAAGTATTGTCTTAGAGTTCAATTTCTCTCAACTTTATTCCAGTCTATTCAGTTTAAAATATTTCACCTTGACAGAAGACATTATTAAACAAGAATGAAAGTATTCCACTAACATTCTGTCATTTATTATTATTCTCTGGATTCCAAATGGAGGGTTTATTTACTTCCTGGTCTTGCTCCAACTATTACTAAACACCATTAATGTTTTTCTTATTCTAAATGTACTTTGCAACTATTCTTATGTGTTCAGAACATTTCGTCTAGTATTCTGTAGGTGGTAGCAAAATAAAAACAAAGTTTTATGTTCAAATACTATTGGTTTCTTTAGCCAGGTTTATGCATTATAAACTTTTTCTTTCTATGCCATTGTTCTCTTGATATTTCTAGGTATACAGTATATCTTCTTATACTCTTGGCTATCTGAAATTATTATACTTTTGAAATGACAGGGATATATACCAATATATACATAGGGAATATCAACTCTTAACTCACACAGAAATACAACTATTAATAATAGCTTTTATGTACTGACTTGAGAAATATAATAAAAATCATTGGTTAGGCATGGTGGCTCATGCCTGTAATCCCAGCACTTTGGGAGGCTAAGGCCAAGGGATTACTTGAAGTCAGGAATTTGAGACCAGTCTGGCCAATATGTGAAAACCCTGTCTTTACTAAAAATGCAAAAGTTAGCCAGCCATGGTGGCCCATGCCTGTAGTTCCAGTTACTTGGGAAGCTTCCAGTTACTTCTCAAGGCACGAGAATTGCTTGAACCCAGAAGGTTGCAGTGAGCCAAGATCACACCACCACATTCCGTCAGGGTGATGGAGTGACACTGTCTCAAAAAATATCATTTTATGTCCTTGGCATGTAAAGTACCTTTAAATATCTCAAACTTCTGTGAAGTAATTATAATTATCATCCCTACATTACAGATAAAGAAACCAAGGTACATATATGTTAAACCACTTGTCCAAGGTCACATAGCTAGCATAAAAGAACCAGTAAAGAAATGTAAATAATCTAGTTCCAGGACTTGATTATGCTTAACCACTTCACAATACCACTTCTCACATTTTATTTATTATTATTTCTGACAAATTTTCTCGTATTATTTCCAACAAATCCAATTTTTGTTGAAGTAGATTCTCATCATTTCTTGTCATCTAGGCAACACAAGAACTTACCAGTCTTCTGCTTTAAGGAGAGCAAGTGTCCCATCTCTTTTCTAGTTCTAAGGTGTGCCCTAAACCTCCTTCATTTTACTACTTTGGAAACTTCTAGTATGCTATTAATAATAGTTCTTCATTAATGTTTCTTCATACCACTTTATTTCAACCTTCCCAGCATGCTAGATTTCCATGTAGATGTGTACCTATATGACACCTGGTCTCCTCCACGTAGGTCAATTTCTTTCTTAAAAAAATGTATCTGAATGATAAATTCTAGCCTAACAAATTTTATGATTTCTTCTAGAATATGTATCATTCTGCCCTACCTATGCATAAGAATATAGAAATTCTAAGAATATAAGTTTTATTTATGGTTATCTTTCAAACTTCTGCCTCAGAGGTTTTGATATGCTCCATATTACTCATTTCAGTAGCTAACTTATCAACTGATTAAAAATAAACTCTGATTTTAAAATAAAAATGAAATTAAAGGAAATTCTGATTTTTACTCAATCACCTGGACCTTAATGTATCAGTATATGATTTCTATATTCATATATTGATGGAAAATAAAAGGTAGTACAAGTAAGGAGAGTGTGGTCTTAGTTCCAGCTCTATCACCAGCTTTCTGATTGAGTTTTGATAGATAATTTGAATGTCTCTTTCCTAATTCATAGTTTATCACAATATTGGTGATTCTATATAAAAGTACTTTAAAGTATTTATGACACTATGATTAATGTGTTATTAATAACTTAATACAATTTGCTTCACATAGTTGTGAACAGATATCACAGAAGTGCTAGATGCATAAATAAGAAAGCAGTAGTAATAATGAATTGCATGTACTAAATGTTAGATATGTGGCAGCAGTTACAACCGTACAGGAATTATTGTAATTGGTTTGTATTTTTATAAGCTGGTAGAACTACATCCATAAACCTATGTTGTTTACTTCCTAAATGAGAAATAAAAGATTTTAATAAGACTGTAGCTCAGGAAAATAGTGTTAGGATCTTAAACAACACACGGTTATGATAAAAGTTATAAGTTTTATCTTCTTTGGAAGAAACAGAGCAGACTTCAATACCACCTAGTGACAACGGTGAATGACCTCAATGGCAAAAAACAACAACAACAACAACAAAAGCATCCTGGAGGAGAAAAGAAAATCTGCCTTTATTTTATTAGCTATTTGGCTTCTATCTCTTACTTCTATTTGTTTTTTCATTCTTCTGTAACATAATGTGTTTATCCTCCTTTTGGTTTCTTCAAATTTTGCAATAATTTAATTCCTGTAGAACACTAAACCACCATGGAAATTAGCCTGTTCATACAATGAATTTGAATATAAATTAAATGATAGAGAAATACATTAGAAAACTTTAGAGCATGACAGTCTCATAAATATTTGTATGCAAACTGTCTCTACATCTATCATTTATAATACTTCTATTTTAACGTGATCCTTTGTATAAAAATCTGTATTTACATTTCTTTTTAATATTTTTCAAAAGAGCTACTTATTAAAAAGTTCTCATCTCTTGGTACAACCAGAACAAAACAATATAGAGAAATAATAACACTGATGAATGAAAGGGAAAGGTGTCTCTCGGGAGAATGATTTCCATTAAATATTATAGATTAATATATTTTTGTTTGATTGCCTAATACTAATTACAGCACATGGCAAATTTCTTTTCTCCTTAAGCATTGGTAACTCAGTTGAAGACAGAATTACAAAACTGCTAGACTAAATGTAATCATAATTAAATGGCATATTAATGCTTACTTTTAGCTTGGAAGTAATGGGGAGATAATAATGCCTACCACTATGGTATTTTTTTCTATTATAATTTCATTGAACTCAGTAAAAATCTTTTTTTAAAAAAAGTGAATAAATAGCTGACCTTAGGAAAAACACAACATCAATTTAAAAAACTCAGAAAAGTCACCTAAAGGACAGAAATATAGTATCTGGAAAATTAAGGTCAAATTCAATTATATCCACATTTTAATACAGTTAAAATTTAATATTTTTCCACTGGAAGCCCTTCCCTACATTGCAGGAATCAGTATTTCAGATGATCACATTGATCACAGTAGCAAAGGGTAGCACACAGTGATCTGTAAATATACATCATTTGCTTTTGTGGACATTATAACTAGATATTATAAATAATATTCATTCTATCTTGAGAATATAATTGAGACCATTTTAATTGACTTTATGATATGCTCAAGGAAATGCTATTGGCATATATGTTGTGATCCACTGCTCTATGTTTTTTTATATAAATTACAAAGATATTATGGTAAATTCCAAACTTTCTCTACATAATTTTTTACCAAGCTTATGCATGAGAATAAATCATAATCATTTATTAATCATTACCAAGCTTATGCATGAGAATAAATGGTAATAGTTCACAGCTTGGTGTGCCTATTTCTCTATGCATAGAGTATGAGTTATTGGATATAGAACTGAGCCAGGTATTGATTAACTCTTATTTGGATTGGAGCTGTGTTTCTGAGGCACCTAGCTGGCAAATACTAGAAGAGTATTTAGCATTTTTTTAAACTTTTATTTTAAGTTCCAGGGTACATATGCAGGTTTGCTATACAGGTAAATTGAATGTCACGGGGTGATATAAAGATATAAAAGCAGATTGGAATAAAATAGTAACATTGCCTTTAATGTTACTATTTTAGTAAGAGCTTGATATAAAGATTTTTTTTTATCACCCAGGAAATAAGCATAGTACCCAATAGGTAGTTTTCCCATCCTCTCCCTCCTTCCATCCTCCAACCTCAAGTAGGCTTCACTGTCTGTTGTTCCCTAAAAGAGTATTTAAATGTTAATCATAATGTCCCTATATCTAAACCTTCAAAGTTTAAAGAAAATGGGCCAATTAGTCTAATATATATTTTAAGATCTCATTTAATAAAATGCTTACAGTGGTTATGTTATAAGAATATAAGTAAAATAGCTGAAATAAGCGAACCAAATTCATCATAAAAATTACACATTACTCTAGAATATATTACATCTTCAAAAACAACAAACACTTCTAAAAAATGATGGGGTATACAATGGGGTTACAAAAATGTTCCTGTTAAGATTCAAAAAGTGTCTCTCCTATTCTTTCTTATATTCCTCATTTATGACATGACTTTCTTCATGTCACTTCTGATTCTGTCTTATATCTCTAGAGTAGCATAATTAGACCAGGGGCATAAAACAGGAGGGATAAAAATGAGATGGAATAGAAAAATAGCAAACTGTGGAGAGCCTTTCATTATGGGAAGGAACTATATAATCTTATCTTGAAAATTATCTGAAAATAGGTGACTTAGCTTACATAATTCAAGTCTATATAAGTCTCTCTCTTTTAAAAAGAGAATGATAATCCTGAACTCTTTGGAAAGAGAGAAAGTTCATATGAATTGCCTAACATTCATATATCTGTAAGCAGAACAATACAGTAAAAACCATTAATCTGCTATTCCATTGATTCCCTGATTGAAGACAATGTTACTATTTTATTCCAGTCTGCATTAATTTAAAACAATGTTTTTATGTGAAACTAAGTATATGAGGAGTCAGGAAAAGTAAGATATTGTAATTGCTATTCTTTGCCATATTATTTTGAATTTATGACAGTAGTAAAAGGAAAAACCCTAAAACACAACACACATACAAAACACAATGACTTTTCACAAATTTTTCATATACATTCTGAGCTCTTCCAGTAGTGCAGAGAATTCATAGTTGTTTTCTATAAACACAAATTGACAATGGTTTATAAAAGATGATGTTATCTGGGGCTCATGAAGTAGAATGGTATGGTCAGTTCATCCCTAATCCAAGGGGAAACATGGATTTTACAACCAGCTCCCATACTGTCTGTCTCTGGCTTTATGCAAATGAAATAACAATTCTGTGTTTCAGAGCCTTCATCTTTAAAATTGTAATGAATATATTTTTATTTATTTCCTTTAAAATAAGTGAGATAATGTGTTATACATACATTATACTAAATTTGTGAAAGTGTCAACATTTATAATGGCATGTATATATGGAGAACTAAGGCTAGCAAATTAATCATTTTGAAGGAAATATGCAACTGCAAAATATTTTTTTTTTCAACTTTAGCAGGTGCCACATGTTAGGTAAGGTAATTTCATGAATAGTGCTTCTTCTAGCTATTTGTTTCTTAAAATTGAAGAGCCAATCTGTGTAAGGGGAAACAAAAAATATGTTTAGAACTTGTGGCTTGGTATTCCATTGCTAAAGCAACTTAATATCACTATAGCCAATACATGATCTCATCAACATCTCATATCCCTCTCTGTGATGAAATTACAGTTCAATTTAAAATTTTCCAAAATACACATTTTATTTGAAAACAAAATATCAGATTACAGTTGATTTCCTTATGTTTTTCCCATAAGAGAATCCACATCTGAGAAGCAAGAATTCAGTATTTGAATGTTTCCCTTTTGTGATGAGGTCATGTTTCTATCCAATACAGAGCAGTTGCCAGGCAGACTTTGCTAATGGGCAGAGACAGGATGGCAAATAAGAATCGCAGCACTCAGCAGGCTGCTGACCTACTTTATTATTGTAACTCACAGGAGCTGTGAAGGCACTTTTTTTCCAGTAGAGTTACAATGACTTGTCAGCAAATTAGTTACCCTTTGTTAAGTCTAAAGAAAAAAAAACCAAAACACTTCTGTTATGGCAGTACATTCTATTTTTTAAAAAATGCTATCAGAGTAATACAATTTCTAAATTATAGAAATTCAAATTTAAAACAGATTACTGAGCTCAGGGATTGAAGATGGCCGAATAGGAACAGCTTCGGAGTGCAGTTCCCAGCAAGAAAAATGCAAGGTGAGTGCCCACCGCATTTCCAAACAAATTTTCACTGCCCACAGACCAGGACATTCCCGGGACAAAAAGCACCAGGAATTTACAGCACAGAGGTTTCAGCCAGTGCTGGCTTGGGGCACAGAAACTCACATAAATCTGCGCAGCCGTTTCAACTGGCACCTGGAACACCCGGGAGATAGAGTCACCCATTCAACTGAAAGAGAGAGGGCAGAGACAGGGAGCTGGACGATCTAGCTCAGTGGGCACCACCCCCACAAAACAAGCAATCTGAAATGCTCTGGATTGAGAGTTTCACAGCAAGTGCAGCTGGATCCAGGATGGTCCAGCTCAGTGGGCAGAAGGGTGACCAACACTACTGAGGCAGTGCACCAATACCGAGGCAGTTCATACAGCAGCTGGGCAGAGCCTGCGGCAGCTCAGCAACACCTTTGCTGGCAGACTGTAACTAGACTACTCTGTGTGGCGCAGGGCATCTATGAAAAAAGGCAGCAGCACGTCAGGAACTTATAAATAAAGCCGATCTTCCTAGGTCAGAGCACCTAGGAAAAGAGGCGGTTATGAGTTCTGCTGCAGCAGACTTAAAGGTACCTGCCTAGCAGCTCTGAACAGAACAACGGAGCTCCTAGAACAGCACTTGAGCTTCTATAAGGGGCAGACTGTCTCCTCAAGCAGCTCACTGACCCCCATATACCCAAAGAGACAGGAACTTATAAATAAAGCCAAACTTCCTAGGACAGAGCACCTGGGAAAAGAGGTGGTTATGAGTTCTGCTGCAGCAGACTTAAAAGTACCTGTCCAGCAGCTCTGCACGGAACAGTGGAGCTCCCAGCACAGCACTTGAGCTCTTATAAGGGACAGACTGTCTCCTCAAGCAGGTATACCCAAAGAGACACCTCATAAAGGGGAGCTCAGACCAACATCTGGAAGGTACCCTTCTGGAATGAAGATAACAGATGAAACTGGCAGCAACCCTAACTGTTCTGCAGCCCTGGTGGGTGATCCCCAGGCAAGCAGGGTCTGGAGTGGACCTCCAGCAGTTCTGCAGCAGAGGGACCTGACTGTTAGAAGGAAAACTAAGAAACAGAAATAACTTCATCATCAACAAAAAGGATGTCCACTCAGAGACCCCATCCGAAAGTCACCAACTATACAGATCACAGATAGATAAAGCAACTAAGGTGGGAAGAAACCGCACAAAAAGGATGAAAACACCGAAAACCAGAATGCCTCTCCTCCTCCAAAGTATCACAATTCCTCACCAGCTAGGGATCAAAGATGGATGGAGAATGAATCTGATGAATTGACAGAAACAGGCTTCAGAAGGTGGGTAATAAACTTCTCAGAGGTAAAAGAACATGTGCTAACCTAATGCAAAGAAACTTAGAACCTAGAAAAAAGGTTAGATGAGATGCTAACTAGAATAAACAGCTTAAAGAAGAATATAAATGACTTGAGGGAGCTGAAAAACAAAGCACATGAACTTCACGAAGCATACACAAGTTTCAATAGCTGAATCGACCAAGCAGAAGAAAGGATATCAGAGATTGAAGATCAACTCAATGAAATAAAATGAGAAGACAAGATTAGAGAAAAAAGAGTGAAAAGAACAAAGCCTTCAAGAAATATGGGATTATGTAAAAAGACCTAATCTACATTTGATAGATGTACCTGAATGTGACGGAGAGAATGAATCTAAGCTGGAAAACACTCTTCGGGATATTATCCAGGAGAACTTCCCCAACCTAGAAGCCAGGACAACATTCAAGTCCAGGAAATACAGAGAACACCATAAAGATATTACTCAAGAAAAGCAACCCCAAAGCACATAATCATCAGATTCACCAGGGTTGAAATGAAGGAAAAAATGCTAAGGGCAGACAGAGAGAAATGCTGGATTACCCACTAAGGGAAGCCCATCGGACTCACAGAGGATCTCTTGCAGAAACCCTACAAGCCAGAATAGAGTGGGGGCCAATATTCAACATCCTTAAAGAAAAGAACTTTCAACCCAAAATTTCATATCCAGCCAAACTAAGCTTCATAAGTGAGGGAGAAAGAAAATCCTTTAGGGACAAGCAATTGCTGAGAGATTTTGTCACCACCAGGCCTGCTTTACAAGAGCTCCTGAAAGAAGCACTAAACAAGGAAAGGAACAACTAGCACCAGCCACTCCAAAAATATATCAAATGGTAAACACCATTGACACAGTGAAAAAAATGTGTCAGATAATGGGCAGAACATCCAACTAGCAACAAAATATAGGATCAAATTAACACATAACAATATTAACCTTAAATGTAAATGAGCTAAATGCCCCAATCAAAAGACACAGACTGGCAAATTGGATAAAAATCAAGACCCACTGGTGTGCTGTATCCAGGAAACCCTGTGCAAGGATACACATAGGCTCAAAATAAAGGGATGGAGGAAGATTTATCAAGGAAATGGAGAGCAAAAAAAAGCAGGAGTTGCAATCCTAGTCTCTGATAAAATGAACTTTAAACCAACAAAGATCAAAAGAGACAAAGAAGGGCATTACATAATGGTAAAAGGATCAATCCATCAAGAAGAGCTAACAATCCTAAATATAAATGCACCCAATAGAGGAGCACCCAGGTACATAAAGCAAGTTCTTAATGACCTACAAAGAGACTTAGACTCCCACACAATAATAGCAGGAGACTTTAACACTCCACTGTCGATATTACATCAACGAGACAGAAAACCAGGACTTGAACTCAGATCTGGACCAAGTGGACCTAATAAACATCTACAGAAATCTCCTTCCCAAATCCACACAATATACATTCTTCTCAGCACTGCATTGCACCTACTCTAAAATTGACCACATAATTGGAAGTAAATCACTCCTCAGCAAATGCAAAATAATGGAAATCATAACAAACAGTCTCTCAGACCACAGGGCAATCAAATTAGAACTCACAGTTAAGAAACTAACTCAGAACTGCACAGCTTCATGGAAACTGAACAACTGGCTCCTGAACGTTGACTGGATAAACAATACAATGAAGGCAGAAATAAAGATGTTCTTTGAAACCAATGAGAATGAAGACACAATGTACCACAATCTCTGGGACACATCTAAAAAGGTGTCTAGAGGGAAATTTATAGCAATAAATGCCCACATGAGAAGCGAGGTGTGATCTAAAATTGACCACCCTATCATCAAAATTAAAAGAGCCAGAGGAGCAAGATCAAAAAAACTCAAAAGCCAGCAGAAGACAAGAAATAACTAAGATCAGAGCAGAACTGCAGGAGACAGAGATACAAAAAAAACCCTTCAAAAAAATCAATAAATCCAAGAGCTGGTTTTTTGAAAACACCAACAAAATAGACTACTAGCCAGATTAGTAAAAAAGGAAAGAGAGAAGAATTAAATAGATGAAATAAAAAAAAACAATAAAGGTGATATCACCGCTGATTCCACAGAAATAAAAACTACAAGTAGAGATTACTACAAACAACTCTATGCACATAAACCAGTAAACCTGGAAGAAATGGATAAATTCTTGGACACTTGCACCTTCCCAAGCCTAAACCAGGAAGAAGTTGAAACCTTGAACAGACCAATAACAAGGGCTGAAGTCAAGGCAGCAATTAATAGCCTACCAACCAAAATAAGTCCAGGTCCAGATGGGTTCACAGCTGAATTCTACCAGACATACAAAGAGGAGCTGGTACCATTCCTTCTGAAACTATTCCAAACAATCCAAAAAGAGAGAATCCTTCCAAAATCATTTTATGAGACCAACATCATCCTGATACCAAAACCTGGCAGAGATTCAACAAGAAAAGAAAACTTCAGGCCAATATCTATGATGAACATAGATGCAAAAATTTTCAATAAAATACTGGCAAGCCGATTGCAACAGCACATCAAATAGCTTATCCATCATGATCAAGTAGGCTTCATTCTGGGGATGCAAGGCTGGTTCAACATATGCAAGTCTATAAACATAATCCACCACATAAAGAGAACCAAAGACAAAAACTACATGATTATCTCAATAGATGCAGAGAAGGACTTCAACAAAATTTAATAACCCTTTATTGCTAAAAACTCTTAATAAACTAGGTATTGAAGGAATGTCTCTCAAAACAATAAGAGTTATTTACAACAAACCTACAGCCAATATCATACTGTATGGGCAAAAACTGGAAGCATTCCCTTTGAAATTTGGTACTAGACATGGATACCCTCTGTCACCACTCCTATTCAATATAGTATTGGAAGTTCTAGCCAGAGCAATTAGGCAAGGAAAAACAAAACAAAACAAAATAAAAAACAAAAAGTATTCAATTAGGAAAGGAGGAACTTAAATTTTCTCTATTTACAGATGACATGACTGTGTATTTAGAAGACCCTATCATCTCAGCCCAAAATCTCCTTAAACTGATAAGCAACTTCAGCAAAGTCTCAGGATACAAAATCAATGTGCAGAAATCACAAGAATTTCTATACACCAATAACAGACTAACAGAGAGACAAATCATGAGCAAACTCCCATTCACAATTGCTAAAAGAGAATAAAATACCTAGGAATACAACTAACAAGGAACG
Source organism: Plecturocebus donacophilus (assembly GCA_004027715.1). NCBI lineage: Eukaryota > Metazoa > Chordata > Mammalia > Primates > Pitheciidae > Plecturocebus > Plecturocebus donacophilus. The sequence continues at coordinate 15,695 of PVKP010038749.1, forward strand.
TAAAGGAGTTCTCCTCTTCAAGGAGAACTACAAACCACTGCTCAAGGCAATAAGAGAAGACACAAACAGATGCAGAAACATTCCATGCTCATGGTTAGGAAGAATCAATATGGTGAAAATGGCTATACTTTCCAAAGTAATTTATAGATTCAAAATTATCCCCATCAAGCTACCAATGATCTTCTTCACAGAACTGGAGAAAACCACCTTCAACTTCATACAGAACCAAAAGAGGGCCTGTATAGCCAAAACAATCCTAAGCAAAAAGAACAAAGCCAGAGGCATCACACTACCTGATTTCAAACTATACTACAAGGCTACAGTGATCAAAACAGCATGGTACTGGTACCAAAACAGAGCTATAGACCAATGGAACAGAACAGAGGCCCTAGAGGCAATGCCACACATCTACAACCATCTGATCTTTGACAAACCTGACAAAAACAAGCACTAGGGAAAGAATTTCCTGTTTAATAAATGGTGTTGGGAAAAATTGCTAGTCATGTACAGAAAGCAGAAACTAGACCTCTTCCTGACACCTTACACTAAAATTAACTCCAGATGGATTAAAGACTTAAACATAAGACTCAACACCATAAAAACCCTAGAAGAAAACCTAGGCAAAACCATTCAGGACATAGGCATATGCAAGGACTTCATGACTAAAACACCAAAAGCACAGTCAACAAATGCCAAAATAGACAAATGGGATCTAATTAAACTTCAGAGCTTCTGTACAGCAAAGGAAACAATCATTAGAATGAACCAGCAACCAACAGAATGGAAATAAATTTTTGCAATCTACCCATCTGACAAAGGGCTAATATCCAGAATCTACAAAGAACTAAAACAAATTTACAAGAAAAAAACAAACAAACCCATCCAAAAGCGGGCAAAGGATATGAACAGATACTTTTCAAAAGAAGACATATATGAGGCCAACAAACACATGAAAAAATGCTCATCATCATTGATTATTAGAGAAATGCAAATCAAAACCACATTGAGATACCACCTCATGCCAGTTAGAATGGCGATCATTAAAAAATCTGGAGACAACAGATGCTGGAGAGGATGTGGAGAAATAGGAACACTTTTACACTGTTGGTGGGAGTGTAAACTAGTTCAACCATTGTGGAAGACAGTGTGGCAATTCCTCAAGGACCTAGAAATAGAAATTCCATTTGACCCAGCAATCCCATTACTGAGTATATACCCAAAGGATTATAAATCATTCTATTATAAAGACACAGGCACATGTATGTTCATAGTGCCACTGTTTACAATAGCAAAGACCTGGAACCAACCTAAATGCCCATCAATGATAGACTGGACAAGGAAAATGTGGCACATATACACCATGGAATACTATGCAGCAATAAAAGTGATGAGTTTGTGTCCTTTCTAGGGACATGGATGAATCTGGAAACTATCATTCTCAGCAAACTGACACAAGAACAGAAAATCAAACACCACATGTTCTTACTCATAGGTGGGTGTTGAAGAATGAGAACACATGGACACAGGGAGGGGAGCATCACACAGTGGGGTCTCTTGGGGGGACAAGGGAGGGACAGTGGGGGGTGGGGAGGTCAGTAAGGGATAACATGGGGAGAAATGCCAGATGTAGGTGAAGGGGGGATGTAGGCAGCAAACCACATTGCCACATGTGTACCTATGCAACAACCCTGCATGATCTGCACATGTACCCCAGAACCTAAAGTACAAAAGAAAAAAAAAACAGATTACTGGACTTCAAGAGAGGGGAGATACATCTTTAATTAAGAGATTTTTTTTTAGCCCCATTTCTTAGTCATATTGTTTTGGCTATATTATATCAATTAGTCATTACCTAAGTAGTTAAATGCGCTTGTAAACAAAGTGAATCTGTTTTAATTTTGCCCTTATATATTTGATAGAACAGCAATAGCTAAAATAATTATCTGGGTTTCCACATTCTAATTATGTATGTGAGCTTACATATGAATAATACTTACTGCTTTTTTCCCCAAATCATTTACTTAAAACATCAATAAATAGCTCTCTCTATTCTGCCCACCCAGCACACATTTATTGGGATGACTATAGTTTTTGAGCTTGAAATGCCTGAAGTATTTTGATTCCCCACTCTATTGAAGGTTCCTTATCTAAAGCCAACTAACACTAGTTGAAATGAATGTCTCCCTATTTTGTGTCTCCCTTGCCCTTGATTTTATTTTATTCAACTCACACAGGGCTACTACTAGAACAGCACTGGGTGAGTGAGAAGCAAGACTGCACTCTTTGTGTATCTAAATTAGGAAGAAAAAAATGGGCTTGCATAGCTTCATTTTCAAGGGAACACAGTTTGGCAAACAGAAAAAGGGGAGTAAATCACCAGCACTTGACCCATACTCAGGTGTCTTTGGACAGTATAAACACTTTAGAGCTCTCAATTCAAATTTCTATTAATGGCTATGGCATATAATTTTCCGTTTCACTGAATTATAAATTTGTTCATTGCTGAGCTTACATTTTGTCAAGTTTTGTATCGTTTTCAGCACTCAGAAAAAATAGTTTAAATAAAACCATGTTAGAATGTAAGCCTAATGCAGGAAGGGACTTTGTCTCATTCTCTACCATGTGTTGGTGCCTAAAATAATGTCTGGAACAAATAAATGCTCAATTATGTAATTGAGAAAATAAAAAATATACACTTAATTCATAGCTAAGAAGCTAAGTACAAGAAACTCAAGTGACTTGTATAAAATCAGTAGGAGTAGAGGCAATTCTGATATATACATCTTTAAATTTAATTCTGCCAATTTTGCCCCCTATGTTTCTGCACAAATGAGTTAGGATAGGCTGTGTTACATGTTAGCTTCAAATTAAGACATGCTTCTGAAACTAAAAAAAATTTAAAAATTAAAAAAAGAGCTGAGAGTGGTGTAGCAGCTTTCCAATGCTTATACCTATAAGTGAAATATACTGCTATTCATAGGCCATTAACTATTAATTAATAGCACAGACAAGTACCTATCTAACTGAAAGGCAGCTAGAAAATTTGGAAAGCACATAGCTATCTGGTTGTTAGTAAGTGTCCTGTCACATTGTCTCAAATAGAAGTAAAATAGAGTAACCTAGATTTTCCAAGTGAATCCCTTATTCTCTCCATATGCAATTTACTAATTAGACCATTATAGACAATTTTATATCAATTTTTTTCTCTAATAATGCTAGATTGGTTTATGCATCTTAATTTTTTGGAAATTAACATCTTCTATATATAGGAATAAAGATAATTAGAGGCTTATTAATTTTGACTTCAACAATTTAGAGTATGTCCATGAGTTGGTCAACTGATTGATTACTCATCTTTGAAAAAATAACTTGAGATGTACAAATCACTAAAACAAAAACTATCCAAGGAAGAACACTTAAATTGATAATTGAATAATTAGTTTCCACATATTTTAAAAATGCTGTTGATAATTACCATTTTAATTATAAACAATATTTATTTAGTTAGCAACACAAGCAATGGTGGCATAGGGTCTGTCTAGTGTGCAAATACATGAAAGACCAATTGCCTGTCCTGTAGAATAGCACTTATCAAGATTAAATAATGCATAGATTCCTTCAAATCACAACAAATGAAACATTACAATGAAATACCCCTGAGTTGGCTTAAATTATTATGATTATAATGTTACTCAAATAAATATAAGTAGAAAACTAAAACAAACATAATTTTACAAATCAAATACTAACAAAATAAGGAATCAAAAAATACATCTTAATGTAAATTTATTGTGATGAGTAATGCTGTTGTGCTAAAACCAAGTAGGTGCATACAATGTAAATGTAGTGCTGTAATGCCAGTTTTTGTAGATTGTGTGATTTTATACAGTATTCTACAACTGAGTGCTATGGAATGACTGATTCTGTTATTCAAGTTTTTCTCCATTTTGACTACAGTGAAAATTTTGTTCAGGAATTAATATGTGATTAAGCCTTCAATTGATATAAATGAATCATTTATTTGTTATGCTCATAAACCAGAATTATTTGATGTAACACCTCATAACACAAAATACTCCAACTACAATAGCATATCCAGATTCCATATGTATGACATTCACATAATTCCAGATTCACAATACGCTATGCTAAAATCTTCAAAATTATTACTAACACGTAACCATACGTTTATAAGATTGCTAGTGGAAAATGTGGACTCTCTGACAGTAAACCTATAAACTTTAATTAAAGAAAGATTGCAGAGAGATCCAAGATGGCCGCATAGCAGCAGCTCAGGATTGTAGCTCCCAGTGAAAGTGCAGAGAGTGAGTAGACGCCATAATCTCAGATGAATTTTTGATGCCCACAAACTGGGAGATTCCCAGTGAAGGAGCCACACGGGTCACCAACGCGACTCTTTTGGCCGGCGCGGCGCTTCTCAGTGCAGAGTGTACGGGACTCGGTCCCCTTTTAGTCGGGCTCCGCTGGTCCCATCCCCACAAGGAGAACAGCAATTGGAAGCCCTGAGCACTGAGGGCAAGCACAGCTGAACCCGGGAAGCACAGCAAGCACAGCTGAAACCAGGAAGGCCCAGCTCTGTGGGGAAGGGGCGTCTGCCAAAGGAAAACTAAGAAACAGAAAAAACTTCATAACCAACAAGCCAGACGTCCACTCAGAGACCCAATCTGAAAGTCAGCAATTACAAAGACGACAGGTGGATAAACCCACAAAAATGGGAAGAAACCAGTGCAAAAAGGCTGAGAACACTCGAAATCACAATGCCTCTCCTCCTACAGAGGATCACAGCTCCCCATCAGCAAGAGAACAAGGCCTGATGGAGGATGAGTGTCATGAACTCACAGAATCAGGCTTCAGAAGGTTGATAATAAGAAACTTCTGTGAACTAAAAGAACATGTTCTAACCCAATGCAAAGAAACTAAGAACCTTGAAAG
>PVKP010038750.1:0-20650 GCA_004027715.1 Plecturocebus donacophilus
AGAGTCTCACTCTGTCAGCCGAGCTGGAGTTCAGTGGTGCGATTTTGGCTCACTGCAACCTCTACCTCCAAGGTTCAAGCGATTCTCCTGCCTCAGGCTGCTGAGCAGCTGGGAATATAGGCGCCTACCACCACACACTAATTTTTATATTTTTAGTAGAGATGGGGTTTCACCATATTGGCCAGGCTGGTCTCAAACTCCTGACCTTGTGATCCTCCCGCCTCGGCCTCCCAGAGTGCTGGAATTACAGGCATGAGCCACCGTGCCTGGCCAAGTTTATTTTTTTCATCAAATTTTCTAAGTTTTAGCCATAATATTTTTAATACATTTTCAGTCTCTTTTCTCTTCTTCTTGAACTCCAATAGTGAATGATATGAATATTATATATTTTGTTATTATTCCACCAGTGCACGAGACTTTGTTTTCCAGTTTATTTTCTCTCTGTTCAGACTGGGTAAATTGATCTGTCCTCATGTTCAGTGACTCTATTCCCATATCTACTATACATTGAGCCCATCCAGTGAGTTGGGTCTTAAAAATTACTTTGGCTATCATATATATTTAAATTTCTATAATTTCCACTTATATTTTATAACATCCATTTCTTTGCTGAGATTTTCTAATTTTTCCTTTTTAACAGAATTTGCAATTGCTTTTTAAAGCATTTTTACGATGGTTACTTTAAAATCCTTGTCAGAAAATTCCAACATGTGATTCCCTTGGTATGGTCATTTCTTTATTAATTATTTTCTCATTCATGTAATTTTCCTGTTTTTGGTATAACACATGATGTTTTGTTATATTTCAGAGACTTTTTTATATTGTATTATGAGGCTATGGATCCTATTTAACCTAATTTTTAGCACAAAGTTTTACTGTCGAGCTGCAGCATGAGGGCTCATGGTGTGTATATGGGCCACCTCCTCTGGGCGCCATTGACAACACATCAGTAAAAAGTGGGGCATTGATTCACACTGCCTCACTGCAGAGGAGTAGAATGTATGTTTTGCTACACTCTTGGCCCTTTTAACATTTTCCCAGCAAAAACACGGAAGCAGCTTGTATGACTCTGCACCATCTGTTTGCTTTCAAGTGAAGGTGTGAGCTTGCTACTGGGCCTCACTGAGAAAGAAAGGGGTAAAAGTGGAGACCTGATTTATACTGCTTTGGTGGTGTAGCATAGAGTTAGAGGCTCAGCTTTCAGCTTGAGCCATCTGACACCGAGTAAGATAAGAAATGTAGTGTCAACCTGTTCTGACGTGCTATACATCATGGAGTAGAATGAATGTGAATATGATTAAAAAGATCCATGGATCTTGAGGAAATTTTAAATTCTCAGAGACAAATGAGAGACAGAGACAGAAACTGTAAAACGAGAGTGCGAAGGAGTAACTAAATATTTGTAAATGTGTTTTTAAATTCTTATTGCGAATATTAGACTGTAGAATGTACTAAATGTTTTCAAAGTGCAAAATGAAAACAAGTTTGAACCCACAAGTTCATAGCCAGACAAACTAACATTCAAGTATGATAGCAAATTGTAGGTATTTCAAATATGTAAGGATTCAGAATATTTATCACTAAGCCTTTATTTAAAATAATTATGGAAATTTGTCCTATAAGGAAATAATGAGACATTCAAAAGAAAAAGAAGGCAAAATTTACTGGAAATTGTGATAAGAAAAAAATTTTAAACATTACATTTACATCTAAAAAAAATTGTTGAGCAATATTTTTTAAATAATTAAAAACAAAATATATAATAGATACTTTATGATAAAAGAGATGGATTATAGAAGAGCATAAATTTACTAGTTTTTTGTTCCTCATTTGCTTTTGAGGAGAAATTATGAATAAAATATTATTATAAATTTAAATTTGCAAAATGTAAATTTAATTGTAAATACTAAATTTGAAAGAAGATGAAAAATTGTTAAACATCTAGAACAAAAGTATTGAACTAAGAAAATGCAAAAAATCAGTAAAAAAATAAAATGTTCAATAGAAAACTTCTTAAAAATAAAGTGATTAGACTATTATTAATCATAAATATGATTAAAACTTTGCAAAATAAAAAAAAATCAAAATAAAGTGTTCCAACACTTTTTAAGTCAAAGAAATAAATAAAATATATTAGTAATTTTTAAATTTTTATGTAAAAGTTATATTTAAAAGAACATTTAGTTGATAAAGGGAATGTAACTATATAATGCAGGAGATGTTTAAAGATATTAATGAATAAACCTGTATGACAAAAATTTACATGTTAAGTGAAATTGATTTTTTCAATTTGCACAATTAAAAAGAAAATGTCTGCTTGAAGAAAATTACAAAATTTTAATGGTGATTGTAAACAATCTTAGTTGTCAGTTTTCATCTGTTCTAAAATCCTTATTTCCACATTTTGATAATTCTTATTAAAATTTTCCACATTTTAATAATTCTTATTAAAATCTGATCTATTTTACAATTGGTGGTGACTGGTGATTTAGATTCAGTGAAATATAAATGAAATTGTACAACACAATTTTGTCTGAGATTACTGAGTAAATGTCAGTTCTCAAGACATGAATGTATAAGCTGATTGTTAACTATAAACCCTCAATAGCATGTTTTTATTCCCCTTAAGTAAAACTTGAAAAGATCATTCTGTATTTTACTGAGTAGAATATATTAAATGATAAAAGCAAAAGATTTTCAGAACAAAATAACTGTGTGAGTGTATCTCTACTCGATATAAATAAATACTATAAAACTATTAGGAATTAAGCATTTGGGTATTAGATCACAATTCAATATCTAACTCATTTCCATTTTTCCCTACCTCAGTAAGTAGCATTCCACCCACTCTGTTTCTCATGCCAGAATTCTTGCGGTTATTCTAAATCACTCTTATTCTTTCATATATTGTATCAAATCCAGCAGTAAATCTTATTGTCCCTGCTTCTAAGATACATTTTGAGCCCGACAGCCACTCATCTAATGCTAATGCCTTAAATCTAGACCACTAACATCTCTTGCCTGGAATACTTCAGTAACCTAGTAACTGTTTTTCTATTTGCATGGAATGCCTCTGCTAAACGATCATCAGTAGACTTATTAAATACCTTTTCCACACGTTGCTTCTGTTCCAGGAATTCACTTCATAGACAAAGGAGTGTGGCATGCTCATGAGATTCACTGGTTGTACCATGTTCCTGACCATGCTAAAGCAGTTGATTTGATTGCACAGAGGAATGGCCATTTGAAGACTCAGTTACATAGCCAGCCAGGTGGCAATACATTGCAGGTCTGATACAAGGTTCTCCAGAAGGCTATACATATGCTCCAAGTCAGCATCCAGTATATGATGTCATTTCTCCAATAGCCAGGATTCACAGATCCAAGGATCAAGGGATGGAAGTGGGAGTGGCATTACTGACTATTACCTCTATTGACACACTAGCAAAAATGTTGCTTCCTGTTCCCATATGTTTCTGGCCTGGAGGTCTTAGTTCCAAAAAGAGTACTATTTTCACCAGCAGGTGCAACAATGATTCCCTTGAACTAGAAGTTAAGACTGCCACCTGGCTATTGTGTCACCGTTCCTCACCATTCCCCCAATTCAACAGGCAAAGAAGGGATCTGTGGTACTGACTAGGGTGATTGATCCTAACAAAAGTATATTGGACCATTACTCCAAAAAGGGAGGTAAGGAAAAATATGTTTGAAATTCAAGAGATACTTAAGGGTGTCTCTCAGTATTACTATTCCCTATGATTGAGGTCAATGGAAAATTTCAACAGTAATCTAGGCATGACTTAATGGCTCAGACCCTTCATGAATGAAAGTTTGGGTCATCTTGCCAGGTATAGAACCATGATCTGCTGAGCTCCTTGCTGAAGACAAAGGGAATAGAGAATGAGTAGAAAAAGAAAGTAGTTATAAATACCAGCTATGACCATGCGACCACTTACAGAAATGAGGACAATAATTGTCAGAAGTGTTTTCTCCTTATTTGTTATGAATACATTTGTGTGTATATATATATATATATATAAAGCAAGTATCTTGTTTTCTTTCTCCCTTATTCCCTTGTCATGTAACACAAGATGTACTGACTTTGTATCATCGTGTTTATGTGTTATTAATGTAACATTGTGGTATTTATGTTATGGAATATCAAGAGAAAAGTAAACATCATTTGAGGACTTTACTCCTCTTGTGGTGAAAGAGTCAGTGCATTTTCAGTTGTACACAAAATAGTTTCTTTATTTTGGGCAGAATTATGGCCTTGTTATTGTCTTTATTTGGAGATTAAGTATGGTATAAAGAGACTTATATGGGTGGAAAGTTGACAAGGGATAAGCTTATGATGATTAATTTTATGTCAGCTTGGCTGGGTGAAAGGAAGCCAGACAGCTGGTAAAACATTATTTCTGAGGCTTTCCGTGAGAGTGGTTTTGGAAAACAAAAACAAAAACAAAAAACTAGCATTTGAATTGGTAAGCCAAGTAAATAAGATCACTCTTACAACGTGAGTGGGCATCATCCAATTCTTTGAGAGCTCAAATAGAATAGAAAGATAGAGGAAGGTCAAATTTGTTCTCTCTGCTGAAGCTGGGACATTCATTTTCTCTTGCTCTAGGACATCAGTGCTTCTTGTTCTAAGGCTTTCAGGTTTGGACCAGAGTTACACCACCAACTTTTCTGGTTCTTCCACTTGCAGATGGAAGATCATTAGGCTTCTCAGTGTTCATAATCACATGAGCCAATCCGTCAGAAGAAATTTATTTCTATATACCTGTGTCTATTTCATTGGCTCTACTTCATTTCTTGCTCCCCTATCTTCAGCCACCTTCCACAAGTTGTTTTCCACACAACAACCACATATATTATTTTAAAGTGCAAGTCTGATCATTTCATTCTTTTCTCAAATTTTGCAGTGGCTTCCTGTCACACTTAGAATAAGTCCACAACATGTCCATAATGCTCTGCTTTATCAGGTGTCTGAATAATCAAATTCAGACACTGCTCACTCTCTCATTCACTGCAGCCATTCTGTCCTCGTTGTCATGTGCATATTTTTCTGACTCTAGGCCTTTGTATTTGTTATTTTCTCTCTCTGAAATGCCATTACCAAAATGTGTATGGCTCCTTTCTTCTTTTATTTATGTTTCAGCTCAAATGTCATTTATGTATATAGGGTTTTGTGACCAAGTAATAGGAAATCACGATTTTCTCTACTTATCCTTGCCACTTATCTGACTCAAACTCTTTCCTCATAGTTTATATCATGGTAACATTATATCTATATCTATATCTATATCTATCTATCTATCTATCTATATCAGTTATTAAATAAATTGTTTGTTATTTACTAGAGAGAAAGGAATTCCAGAAGAGGAGGAAACCATAGTGTATTTTTAAAAACTTATTTTGGCAAAAATAAATTTTGAGTAAAATCCAAATCCCAAAGCTATAAATAAAGGAAAGACAGATCTGGCTGCCTATAAGCTTTAAATTAAGTCTTAAAACCAGGTGTGGTGGATCATGTCTGTAATCCTGGCACTTTGGGAAGTTGAAGTGGGAGGATCGTTTGAGCCCAGGAGTTTAAGATCAGCCTGAGCAACACAGGAAGACCCTGTCTCTACAAAAAAATTGTTTTAAAAAACTGGCTGGTCATGCTGGTACACAACTGTAGTCCCAGCTACTCAGGAGGCTAAGGTGTGAGGATTGCTTGAGCTCAGGAGGTTGAGCTGCAGTGATTTGTGATTGCTCTACTACACTCCAGTCAGGGCAATAGAGCAAGATTATATCTCAAAGAAAAAAATTAAAAATAAAATTATTTTAAAAACACCATATACCAAGTTAAGTGACAAACTGGAAAAAATAAATGTGAACTATATAATATAAAATAGTACAGTTTTGAGTATATATGTTTCTAAAAAGAATGTAGAAATAGCACAAGAACCCATCAAGAAAACACCAAAGAAAATATATGTGCATTTCAGAAAAATGCAGCTGACAAATGATTGCCAAACCTTCTAGTAATCCAGAACATGCAAAGTAAAATGAGTTACAATATGCATTCAAACAGATTGATCAAAATTAGATTAATATCCAAGGTTGAGGAAATTTTGACACAATGGAATCATAGACTATTGATGATGCTGTAAAAGTCCAGCTGCTTTGAGATTACATCCTTCAAATTAAAAATGATACACTTACTTAGAAACTCTTGTTTCTACACATCTATCTGAGAAAAATATTGTTACATATTAAGAATAATATACGTACAAAATATTTATTGTAACATTTTGTAGGACATAAAACTTAGAAGCAGTTAAATGTTATGCTATGTTTATTCTATGAAATATGCTGCCATTAATAAGGTAGATCTAAGATAATAATATGAATAGACCTCCTTATTTTATATAGTTAATTGAAATAAGTTGCAAAGCATAGGTACAATGTAATTTTATTAATCACAAAATATTTATATGTGTGTGTGTGTGTGTGTGTGTATGCACATACATGTGTAGACAGATGGAAGATAGATATAGATAAACCTATGTGCGTGTAAGTAAATATACATACATTTATTGGACAGTGCTTATATCTGGGAGATTCATGGAATTAATCAAAATGGGCTGAGCAATTTTCACTTTTAACTACTGGAATTTGTTTTCAAATATTCCTCCAGTGCTCACTATTTTCATGTGAAAAATACATAAAATCAGTGATCGACAAGATGTCCACTATTGGCTTCATACAAAGCATTCTCAGTCATCATAGTATACTCAACTATGATTTAAGATTAATTACATGTCCTTGAGGAGTTGCTTTTTAAAAATCTCTATTACCTACTCTGTAATCTGTCAATATGTAATTTATAAGCCCCAGCAAATTTTCACTAATTTTTCTAATTTTTTCTCATTAAAATATAATTTTCTTTATTTCTTAATTCAGTGTTTTACCTAAAGTTGAAAATACAGATTAAATATGATAGTTTAGGATTATGAGTAATTCTTCTTCTGCACATGAGAGCTATATTTAAACTATACCTTAGCTCCCACATATTACAAATCCATTATGAGCAGATGAACTAAGGTGATTCAAGAAATATTCAACCCACTTTAATATTAGCAAAGCTTTAATGATACTTTTACTTTATCCATTCATATCCTAACACTCAAATGTGTCATAATGCTTTGACAGGTCTCATCTTTGACTGCAAAAATGACTTCAGAGTCCCTTGACATTTTTACATCTAGATTTACATAAACAGTCAGTTTTTACAAAAAGAATAGAAAAGAGACCCAGAGTCTAATCTAAGTGTTCTTTCAAATTTTGCTTGATTCTTTTTATGTGAGCTGTGAGTCAACTGTCTGATTTAAGAGTACCTGGAAAAACCAGATGATGGCTAATGAACAGCAAAAAGATCTGTATTCACAGATTCATTTTTTTTTATATTGTACTTTAGGTTCTGGGTACATGTGCAGATCATGCAGGATTGTTGCATAGGCATATACATGGCAAGGTGGTTTGCTGCCTGCATCGCCCCCATCACCTATATCTGGTATTTCTCCTCTCATTATCCCTCCCCACCCTTCCCAACCCCTGCTGTCCCTCCCCAGACCCCCCCTACTGACCACAGTGTGTGATGCTCCCCTCCCTGTGTTCACGTGTTCTAATTGTTCAACACCCGCCTATGAGTGATAACATACAGTGTTTGATTTTCTGTTCCTGTGCCAGTTTGCTGAGAATGATGGTTTCCAGATTCAGCCATGTACCTATGAAGGACATGAACTTATTGTTTTTTATGGCTGCGTAATATTCCATCGTGTATATGTGCCACATTTTCTTTATCCAGTCTATTGATGATGGACATTTGGGTTGGTTCCAGATCTTTGCTATTGTAAACAGTGCCGTAATTCACAGATCCATTTTTAAATAGAAGTACAGAAAAACACTTTGCAACAGTACTTCTAATTTATAACTTAAAGGTCAATAAAACAAAATCTGCCTTCAATTATATTTTTCTTTAAGTATCTCAGAATGAATCGATTATCATGTTCAAACAATACAATCCTACCTTGCCAAACTTGTCATTTCATTTCTTCACATAAACACTATTTTGCTCAAATCTGTTATGTTAACTTCAAAGTAATCCTTTACAATTTTTTCTTCACCTTTGAGAAAATAAAATGTATCAATAACAAAAATACTAGGCAACTATTTAATGTATATGTAATTGGAAGCTTGTTAGCCACCCTATTACTGTCCCATAAATTATCTACGAAGGCACAGTGGATTAATTGGAACTATTACATGAATCCCAAGACTAATTTTTTCCCTATGGTACTGAATGGATGTAACTACATTAAACACACAAATTATCATGCCCTATAAGTTAATCGGTTCTTCTAAGACTGTATAATAAAACCCAACTCTGGTCATACATGCACCCTAAAGATTTACAATCTCATCCCGATTTTAGAAGCATAAAGACCATTAGGGGATTGTTTATATTTGCCCTGAATCTCAATAATATGATAAACCCATGTGATCAAGACAGCAAAGTGAAACAAAATGCCACTCTCTAATTTTGGTTCATTATGATTAATTGGTTTCATACTTCTTCTAAGAGTCATTTAAATGCTATCATTATTTCTTGCTTGCTTACTTACTTTTCTATTTCTTTCTTTGTAATTTTGGATAGTTTTTGTATGTAGATCACATTTCATAGAGTTTGAAGTTCAAATTAGCATGACATTTATAGAAGCCTGTTTTCATTATTAATTAAATGACAATATGCATTACACATGCCATTTGTTAAAAACTAAAGATATAGAACAGCTCTTTTGTTAGCCCTTCCAGATCTCATCACGGGTATGAAATCTGTTTCCTTGGCTTTTTGTAGGATGGATTGACACTTAGCCTTACTACAACTCTTTCCCACAGAAACCTGCCCTTTTGTCCAGCTCTGATCTGCTACATCAAAGAGCTGTGGTGAAGGCACACATATAACCTTAAGAAAAAAAATACTATGTTTTTTAAGATAATGTAGCTACCATATTTAGTACCATTCAAAACCACCCATAATCTGGCCCCTATATATTTTACTAAAAATCTGTGTTCCCTCAATAAATCATTAACTGTAGACATTGAGACACAGTGATGGAGCCTCTCCCTCAATATGAATCTTTTCTTGAGTTCCCCTACCAACGGAAATGTGCATTTCTCTCTCTCTCTCTCTCTCTCTCTCTCTCTCTCTCTCTGTCTGTCTCATTTCTTGCAACCCTAGAACCCTAGAATACTCAAACACAAAGATATACCTTGAATAAGCAAATGCATGGACTGGATAAAGGGAAAATTCTGAGATCTTTGGCTCTGGAGAACAATTATGTTCAGTAGTCTTACATGAAATGAACTTTTAGTAGCTTGTTCTTAGTCTTCCTTCATTCAGCATCAGAAAAGATAGAAAGGAAACAAACAAAATACCACCAAGCCCTCCACTTCGTAATCACTTATATACACAATGTAATAAAAATCTGCGACAATCTTCAAACTGGAAGTGAGGAGAAGACACAGGATTGATGTCACTAAAATAAAATATCTTTCACATGTTATAACTGTCTTATCATGAAAATGTCTGAAACATTTTTTGAAAGATTTTAATGAGTGATAGCATCCCTTTGTGGCATTACTAAACGTAAAATTATTTAGTATTTTGCAAGTGTTAATGAATATTAGACTGTGAAGTAACAGAAAGCAGGAGCAAATGTCTAGTATCTAATTTACTTTCCACCACATAGTAGGCACTTTAAAAAGTTTACAGATAGGAAAAATCAATATTGTGAAAATGGCCATACTGCCCAAAGTCACTTATAGATTCAATGCTATCCCCAGCAAGCTACCACTGACTTTCTTCACAGAATTAGAAAAAACTACTTTAAATTTCATATGGAACCAAAAAGGAGCTCATATAGACAAGACAATCCTAAGCACAAAGAACAAAGCTGGAGGCATCATGCTACCTGGCTTCAAACTGTATTACAAGGCATGGTAACCAAAACAGCATGGTACTGGTACCAAAACAGATAAGTAGACCAATGGAAGAGAACAGAGGCCTCAAAAATCATACCACACATCTACAACCATCTGATCTTTGAAAAACCTGACAAAAACTAGCAATGGGGAAAGGATTACCTATTTAATAAATGGTGTTGTGACGTTGTGAAAACTGGCTAGCCATATGCAGAAAACTGAAATTGCACCCCTTCCTTATACTTCATACAAAAATTAACTCAAGATGGATTAAAGATTTAAACATAAGACCTAAAACCGTAAAAACCCTAGAAGAAAAACTAGGCAATACCATTCAGGTCATAGGCATGGGCAAGGATTTCACAACTAAAACACTAAAAGCAATGGCAACAAAAGCCAAAATTGACAAATGGGATCTAATTAAACTAAAGAGCTTCTGCACAGCAAAAGAAACTATCATCAGAGTGAACAGGCAACCTACAGGATGGGAGAAAATTTTTACAATCCATTCATCTGCCAAAGGGCTAATATCCAGAGTCTACAAGGAACTTAAACAAATTTACAAGAATAAAAACAACCCCATCAAACAGTGGGCAAGGGATATAAACAGACATTTCTCAAAGACATTTTTCTAAATGAATTACCAAAGGAGTATGTATATCTTTCTCTAACATTTTTGTTGACTTGAAATGAGAGCATGTTAGAATGATCTTCATCATTAATTCCTTGTAACACTTTTCCTCTTATGGTCTGGGAATTCTTAGTTTTTATATAAAGGAAATTCAGCTGACCATAGGTCATATTAACCCATAGTATCATATTAACCCAATGGAAGAATCTAACAAATAACATACTGAGGTCTAATCTGTCTTACCGCTATCTGCTAAGAATTTGTTCATTGTTGAGACTGAATTGTTCCACAAGTGGAGCTTTATAATTGTCTCTTTCAGGGCAGCCAGTAGCCAAAGAAATCAAGGACCACACTAAACATGTCATTAATGCCATGTGTTGATAGACTACGACAATATACACAATTACTGAATAACAGTGAGCAAGTAAACTGTGGCAAGTACCCACCAATAAATATATATCTTCTATTTCACTTACACAGCTAAACGATATGACCATTTTTCAAATTTTTTTTTAAATGATAAAAGCCTTCTTTGAAATAACTCTTTTATTCTGCCACGAATAAATAATTTTGTTCATTAAATGGATGACATCTACAAATTATGAAGCCCATAAATAATCCAAGACTTTTAAAAGAATGCAAATATTTGAAATAAAATGTTATGAGTTGAATTTGAGGCTTCAGCTTTCAAATTTTTTATTTTATTTTGGTTGTTCAATATCATAAAAACTCTTCATCTGTAGATATAAAATGTTTCACATATCAAATTTTTACACAATACATCCTCCAATTTCCAAGTACTTTTAATCTTATCAATCCAGAAGAGAAAGAAAGCATGAAATTTTTAAGACAACATATATATATATATGTATTATATATATAATTGCTCTTTATGTTCTGGGGTACATGTGCAGAATATGCAGGATTATTGCATAGGTATCTACATGGCAATGTGGTTTTCTGCCTCCATCCCTCCATCACCTATATCTGGCATATCTCCCCATGTTATCCCTCCACAACCTTCCTACCCCCCTCTGTCCATCAACTTTTTAAATTCATTGTTCTAAATACAACTTTTAAATGAGAAACATCCTTAATTTGTAATAATCGCTGGAAAAATCTATAATTAAATCTTATGACAAAATATGTTATGTATTCACTTGTACTTGCACAATTAACTAATGTATCTAATGAGTTATATCCGAGATCCACCTAGCATTCAAATCAATGTAGCCTATGCATAATGATGTCGTATGTTTACTTTCAAAACTTTATGGAAATAACTAAGAACAGGCCCAAAGTTTTTTTTAAAACAGTGCAGATCTATAAGCTTCCTAATTAATTGCATATTGATAAGATATTAAAATCTCCTTCAGGAGATTTATTCTGAGGTTTGCACATAAATGAGGTCAACTGGAAATCAAAGTTAATGCATTGGTGATCTCCTTTGTGTTCACTTATCATATATATTATATATGAGTATGCTGTTTGCTTTTCTATTAGACTTTAAATATAAATGATATCATAAAATATAATTTGAATCTTGTTTTCTTCTGAACTTTTACATTTCCTTCATAGTGTTGTGTAGGATTTACTGATCTTGGTTTATCACCTCAGGCATACTAAATATTTTTGTAACGTGTTCTTCTGTTTATATCTATTTCTAGTAATCTATTAGGTCTGACTCTGACCCTTATCCTATGGAAATGGCAGATAATTCAACCACAGTATTTTATTGCAGAAGTGAGCTCTTTTTGGGAACATGTGATAAATCTCTAGATGTTTATTTGTCACATAGAGGCAGAAACCAGGTCAATATCAACGACCTAGCTATTGCTATTGTTTTCCTTATCTGAATCCACGTTGTCCCTTGGCATGGCCAGTTGATTTCCTGCTTTCCTTCCAAGCAGGGATGTGGTAGGCTTTTGGTAATCTAAGTACCCTGCTTTCTGGGATCCAGCCTACCTGGGTGCACACAGAAATGGTAGACCTTTGAACAATTGTCACTTACCTGGAACATCAGTGTCTACTATTCCTGATATACATATGAGCTTTCACTGCCCGTTCAAAAAATACATTTAATTTAACTTCTACTCCAATTTAGTGACCCTCATTTATCTCCCATCATATTTTAAATATCTAACACAATCTCTTAATTTTTTGTATCTTTCACAAGATAAAGGAAGAGAGCCCACCTATGAGCAACTTTCAATTTTTTTCTACAAAAGCTTCCAAAAGAATATAATATTAAAGGAGAAGGGAGAACTAGGGATATAGTGATAAGAAGAATTAATGATATACCAAATATCATTCTGATTTTTCTACATAAGCAAAATAAAAATAATTATAATTAAAATGCCAGTAAATCTCCTGCTATAATTGCAATTCATCCTCTAATTTTTTCCCAGGTATTTTGCACTTGATAAATAAGATTAATGGTATTCTAGTAATAAGAAAGTGAGAATCCAAATGTTTCTGGAAATTCTGCTAGTAGAGTTATATACCTATTTTTAAGCTCCAGAAGAGAATCTTTTACTTTAGCTTCCTCAGTGGTATCTACTCTCATTCCTTTGGTCCTCTTTCCTCAGATGGCAGTGGAAGAAACATTTCCCAAATAAGTCTCCCGTAAGTGGGCTCAATTTCAACTGATAAACCATTGCTGTGACTCTGAATTGCTAATGAACAGCAACATATGGAATGGATATGAGCAAAAAAGCCAAGTATCAGGAAGGAAAAATTGAAAGAACATAAAGAAAGGTGAGAAACAGTAAAAAAGAAAAACAGACGAAAACTAGAATTGGTTCTAGAATACTAACTGGCTGATTCACCAGGTGGTATTTAGAGTAAATCTAAGGCAAATATTATTTTTTATTCACCCTATTTTCTTCTTTTGATACTTTACTCTTGAACAAACACTGATTTAGCAATTGCCTGCTTGGAAAAACTTATTAAGAACAGAATATAAAATGTAATGTTTAATATGGTCTTAATTTGGGTAGGCTTATTGTTTGTTTTGGCAGATGAAATCATAATCAATCTATTTGAGGGGCTAATGCCAAGTTTTTAGAGGAGAAAATAGGACTAAATAAAAAAGTTTTCGCAGTAGTCTACAAATAAGGTGAAACCATCTACTTTTTTTCCTGTTTCTACTATACACATAGAATGCTGAATCTATTACTGATCTTAAAAATGTTGAAGCTAAACAAAAGCATCAGTCTACATGAAATGGCAGAAGTAGAATAATTTCAGTGGTGTTGAACTCTAAATACTATGATGTTTTATTGTACTCTTTCTTCCTATATTAGTCCATTCTCACACTGCTAATAAAGACATATGTGAGACAAGGTAATTTATTTAAAAAAAAATAAAGGTTTCATTGACTTACAGTTCAGCATGGCTGGGGATGGCTCAGGAAACTTAAAATCATGACAGAAGGGGAAGCAAACATGTCCTTCTTCACATGGATGTAGCAAGAAGATGAGAGTATTTAATGAAGAAGAAAGTACCTTATAAAACTATAAGATCTCATGATAACTAACTCACTCTCATGAGAACAGGTGAGGGAAACTGCCCGCATGATTCAACTGTCTCCACTGGGTCACTCCCATGACGCATGGGGATTATGGGAACTACAATTCAAGATGAGATTTGGGTGGGGACACAGCCAAACCATATCATTCTGACTCTAGCTTCTCCCAAATCTTATATTTTCACAATTCAAAACACAATCATACCCTTCCAACAGTCCCCCAAAGTCTTAACTCATTCCAGCACTAATTCAAAACTCCAAGTCCAAACTCTCATCTGAGACAAAGCAATTTCCTTTGCCTGTAAGCCTGTAAAATCAAAGCAAGTTACTTACTGTTCAATGCGGGTAGAGGCAGTGGGTAGATACTCCCATTGCAAATAGGAGAAATTGGCCAAAACAAAGGTGCTACAGGCCCCATGCATGTCAAAATCCTATAGGGCAGCCATTAAACCTCAAAGTTCCAAAATGACCTTTTTTGAATTCATGTCTTACATCCAGTTCACACTGATGCAAAAGGTGGGCTCCCGCAGCCTAGGACAGCTCCACCCTGTGGCTTTGCAGGATACAGCTCTACTCCTGGATGCTTTTCTCCAGGCACATGGTGCAAGCTGTCAGTAGACCTTCCATTCTGGGATCTGGAAGACTGTGGCCTGCTTCTTAAAGCTCCACTAGGTAGTGCCCCAGTGGGGACTCTGTATGGAAGTTCAGATACACATTTTCCTTCCACACTGCCTTAGCAGATGTTCTTTATGAGGGCTCTACTCCTGTAGGAAACTTCTGCCTGGACATCCAGATATTTCTATATATCCTTTGAAATCTAGGCAGAGGTTCCCAAAACATAATTCTTGACATCTTTGTACCTGCAGGCTCAAGACGATATGGAAGCTGCCAAGGCATGGGGCTTGCATGCTCTGAAGCCATTGCCAGAGCTGTACCTTGATCTCTTTAAGCCATGGCTGGGACACAGGGCGCCAAGTCCCAAGACTGGACAAAGCAGTAAGGCCCTGGCTCCAGCCCACCAAACCAATTATTGCACCTAGGCCTCTAGGCCTGTGATAGGAGGGGCTGCTGTAAAGGCCTCTGATATGCCCCGGAGACATTTCCCCATTGTCTTAGTAATTAACATTTGACTCCCAGTTACTAATGCAAATTACTACAGCCAGCTTGAATTTCTCCACAGAAAATGTGTTTTTCTTTTTTATCACATACATCATCAGACAGGAAATTTTTCAAATTTTATAGTCTTCTTCCCTTTTAAACCTAAGTTCCATTCCCAAACCATATCTTTGTGAATACATGTAACTAATGCTTTTTAACACCACCCAAGTCACCTCTCGAATGCTTTGCTGTTTATAAACTTCTTCCTCCAATAACTATAAATCATCTCTCAAGACCAAAGTTCCATAGATCTCTGGGGCTTGGACAAAATACTGCCAGTGTCTTTGCATAGCAAAGGTGACCCTTACTCCAGTTCCCAGGAAGTTTCTCATCTCCATCTGAAACCACCTCAGCCTGTATTTCATTGTCAATATTACTATCCGCATTTTGGTCAAAGCCATTTAACAAGTCTCCGGGAACTTCCAAACTTTGCAATGTTGTCCTGTCTTTTGTGTCCCCCAAGTCTCTAGGAAGTTCTAAACTTTCCCACATTTTTCTGTCTTTTTCTTAGTACTCTAAATGGTTCCAGCCTCTGCCTTTATCCAGTTCTAAAGTTGCTTCCACATTTTTGGGTGTCTACAGCTGCACCCCACTCTCCGTGGTACTAATTTACAATATTAGTCTGTTCTCACACTGCTAATAAAGACATACCTGAGACTGGGTTATTTATAAAAAGAAAAGCTTTAATTGACTCACAGTTCAGTATGGCTAGGAGGCCTTAGGAAACTTAAAATTATGGCAGAAGGGGAAGCAAACACCTTCTTCACATGTGGCAACAAGAAGCATAATGGGTGCCCAGTGAAGGGGGAACCCCTTATAAAATCATCGGATCTTGTGAGAACTAACTCACTATTATGACAACAGGCTAGGAAAACCACCCTCACAATTTAATTATCTCCATCTGATTTCTCCCATCACACAGCTATCAAGTCCATCTGTGTATATTGTCTTCTCTTTATTATTCATCTTAAGCTCTTTCAGTCAATCCTAAAATTATAGGACTTGAACTCCCCTTGTCTTTTCCTTGAGAATACACTGCCTGATCATAATTTTCTTTAATATCTGGAAACTTTGGAAATTAAATATGGCAATCTATCCTTAAAATACATGTATCTGTGTATTTATCTTTAAGACATTCCTAAAGTAATAAATAACATTTATCCTTAAAATACATGCATTTAAGTTTTGGATATTAACTGATATCATGTTTGTTATTAATTTAATAAATCTTAATTTATATAATTAGTATCAAGGATTTCTTATACTAATAATTTAAATTTACTAAAATTTTATTTTAACATTATTTAAAATTTTATTTTACATGTCCCTGGGTAACATGTAGCTTTCTGACATTTTATTTTACATGTCTCTGGATAATGTGTAGTTTTCTGACATTTCATTAAATGTAATTAAAATATGCTATTCTTATCCTTATTGAGGTGCATTTAAGATCATGTCTGTATAAACAATGATGCAAGTTTAAATAACTCGACTGTGTTATATTAACAGAACCATCTATTCAGTTAATAAAATGTTATGCTTTAGAGTACAGGTTCTGTAATACACCATAGATTAAATCTGAAACAAGAGATCACAAAACATAGCTTTTTATATCTCATAAATATAATAGATTCCTAGATGACTTAATTTACTTAAGATATGCAGAACATTCAATATCTTTTTGATGTTGGAGAAAACTCAGCAGTCTGAACTTGTTTTTATTGTCTTGGTTTGGATGAATTGGCTTAGTACTTTTTTATATTGGAAAAATATAGCATGATTTTTCCCTCTTTTTTTCCCTAGCTATCAATCAATTTTTTTTTTTTTTTGTCACTCAGGCTGGAGTGCAATGTACAGTTATGTGATCATAGGCCACTGCAGCTCAACCTCCTGGGCTCAAGCAATTCTCCCATATTCTGAGTACAGGGAGGTGCCATCATGCCTGGCTTTTTTTTTTTTTTTTTTTTTTGGTAGAGACAGGGTTTCACTATGTTGTCCAGGCTGGTCTCAAATTCTGTGCTCAAGTGATCCTGCCACATCAGCCTACTAAACTGCTAGAATTATAGGTATGAGCCACCATGCCCATCAAAACAATTCTTTTTTTTTTTTAATTTATTGCCTATTATGTGACCTCTTTTAGAATGGATATGATACAATATTGAAAAAAATATACGTTTCGTGGATATGGGGTGGTAGGTTCTGTAAATATTTATTATATTTCCTTGTTCCAGGTCTGAGTTCAAATCGTGTTTTTTGGAGAGAGATCCAAGATGGTCGATCACTAGCAGCTCAGGATTGCAGCTCCCAGTAAAAGCGCAGAGAGCCAGTGGACACCACACTTACCGATAAATTTTTGCTGCCCACGGACCAGGACATTCCCAGCGGAGGAGCCTCATGGGTCACCAGCATGACCCTTTTGGCTGGCATGGCTTTTTTGCCAGCGCCTCGGCTCGGCGGCTCTTGGTGTGAAGTAAACGGGACGGAGTCTCCTTTTGGATGATGTTTGGAGCTCTGTGAAGGCAGAGCAGTCCATTCAGTTGATTGAAAAAGGGACTGAAGAGGGAAGCCAGACCGGAGACCCCCGGGCAGAAAAGCACCACGAATTTCAACGCTGTTGTTTTAGCTAGCATTGTGGGTCGCCACAGTGAAAATTACATAGATTCTGGAGCTGGGAATTAACAAGCTGGACGTCCACTCAGAGACCTAATTTGAAAGTTGGTAAATACAAAGACGACAGATGTATAAAACCATAAAGATGCCAAGAAGCCACCCTAAAAAAACTGAGAACACTCAAAATCAGAAAGTCTCTGCTTCTACAGAGGACGCTAGTTCCTCCTCAGTAATGGAACAAGGCTTGATGGAAAACTTTAGAAATAGCATTCCCAGAATGTCAGTGAAGTTTCATACTGGCCAAGCTTTTTAGCACAGTTTAAAAATATTTCATTTATTTACAGAGCTATTATTTATTTCCTTAGATCAGGTCATGCGCTGGAAAATTTTATCCTTGTGTAACATTGGTCAACATCTTACTTTTAGGAAGCCCTCAGGAAATAATTACACACCAGTTTCATCAAAGGTTTAGTTAATTTATTATCACTGACATTGCACACATAAGGCAATAATTCAAATTTCAATACAAGTCTAAACCTATCTAAAATCAGTTCACAGATCACTCTTTCCAAATATGAATATGATGTAAACAATACACAAAATTTTTAATTAGATTATGAGTACAGTCTGTGACTCAGGCCCCATCTTAGCACAGGAAATTTTTATTTTAATTAATTCTACTTTTGAGAGGAATAATTTGATACTGTCTTGGAATAATAAAGATAAGTCTCGAAATCCTGTTTCCAAAATTTATGGGTTTTTGTTGTTTGCTTATATGTGTTAGAGAAGTTGCTAACTTTCTTTTTAAACTTTAGAGTTTTCATATTGTTTTCAGGTATACAATGTGTGTATATGGTATGTTTGTGTGTGTGTTTTCTTCCTGGAATACTGGTCCCTTGTGATGTTGACAGTGGCATAAAGGGTGGATAATGAGAGTAACCAGGGGCCTAGGAGGAACAAACATTGGTTGTTGATTGCAAGCAGAAAAATATTGTCAGGTGTTCACCAGTCCACACCCCACCTAGAAGCCCATCAGTAGAGAACGGAGTTAAGTAAACTATGTTATAGCAATATTATAGAAAATATACACCATTTAGGCCTGGAGTGGTATCTCATGCCTGTAATCCCAGCACTTTGAGAGGCTGAGGTGGGAGGATCCCGAGGTTAGGAGATTGAGATCATCCTGGCCAACATGGTGAAACCCCATCTCTACTAAAAATACAAAAATTAGCTGGAGGTGATGGCATGCGCCTGTAGTCCCAGCTACTCAGAGTCTCCTGAACAGGATAATCGCTTGAACCCAGGAGGCAGAGGTTGCAGTGAAGTGAGATCGTGACAATGCACTCCAACCTGGTGACAAAATGAGATTCCATCTCAAAAAAAAAAGAAAGAAAAAGGAAAATAAACTATATACCATTTAAAAGGATAATTTAATTTTATGACTGCTTCCATAGGAAATTGTTCCAAGAGTGTTAATGAGTGAAAAGGATTTCATGTTACATAAGATGTTGCATTTACATTAAAATATATCAGAGAATCAGAGAAACACAGTTACAAATAGAAATAATTCTACATATTTTAATAATAAATTTTCGTGAGTAGTTTTATAATAAGTATGGAAGGAGAATATCATCCAGAAAGATAAATATCAGATTTAAAATAGTGATTATCTCTGGGCAGTACACTGATTTTGGACTGTGTAGGTGTGGGTGTACATTAAGATAAATATAAACGAGGTGTTGTGTCTAGAAACTTAAAATAAGAATGTATTAATCATGTGTAAAACAAAACGGTGTTTTTATTTTTTAATTATCAAACACCTTCCAGTGAAAATACAAGCTGATTTCCACATAGATGTTCAGTGAGACATATTGTAATAAAACACCAAAAATCACTTGTAATTGGCACATTTTTTAATGTAAACTACTTGCAAATAGTTTGTTTTCATGGGTAAAACATTACTGCTACATTATAACATTTTTAATTTTGAAGATTATGGTATATGTATAAAATATAAACGTTTACTCTATAGTGATTATTATAAATACAGAATCAGAGCTTCATGAATTATTTTTCATAGGAGCCAAATAAGCTGAATTGAAGCTAAATTCCAAACAACAAACAATTCAATTTTAGTTAATGTATTAAAAGTGGAAAAGTCGCCAGCGTGGTAGCTTACAGCTATAGTCCCAGGACCTCGGGAGGCCTAGGTGGGTGGATCACCTGAGGTCGGGAGTTCAAGATCAGCCTGACCAACATGAAGAAACCCCGTCTCTACTGAAAATACAAAATTAGCAGGGCATGGTGGCGCATGCCTGTAATCCCAGCTACTCTGGAGGCTGAGGCAGGAGAATCGCTTGAACCAGAGAGGCAGAGGTTGCCTTGAGCCAAGATCGTGCCATTGCACTCCAGGCTGGGAAACAACAGCGAAACTCCGTCTCAAAAAAAAAAAAAAGTGGAAAAGTCCTTACTCAAAATAACTTAGAAGAAAAATACAATGGTGTGATGGTGTATTGAGTTGTTCAAAAGAAAAAGATCACTCCAGTAATCAGAGAAGCTCTGGAACCTTCAGGCACTGAAACCTTGAGTATCCACTTCCAGGGTTCTCTTTTATCAGCTATTTATATCTAGCAGGCTTTTTATTTTTTATTTTTTTTATTTTTTCATTTTGATAAGGTTCACAGGTAACC
>PVKP010038751.1:0-20646 GCA_004027715.1 Plecturocebus donacophilus
TTTCTGCTCCATCAATTCACTTATATTCTTCTCTAAGTTGTCCATTCTCGTTAGCATTTCGTTAAATCTTCTTTCAAGGTTCTTAGTTTCTTTGCATTGGGTTAGAACATGTTCTTTTAGCTCACAGAAGTTTCTTATTATCCACCTTCTGAAGCCTGATTCTGTGAGTTCATCACACTCATCTTCCGTCAAGCCTTGTTCTCTTGCTGATGAGGAGCTGCTATCCCCTGTAGGAGGAGAGGCATTCTGATTTCGGGTGTTCTCAGCTTTTTTGCACTGGTTTCTTCCCATTATTGTGGATTTATCCACCTGTTGTCTTTGCAATTGCCGACTTTCAGATTGGGTCTCTGAGTGGACATCTGGCTTGTTGGTGATGAAGTTTTTTCTGTTTCTTAGTTTTCCTTCGGCGGGTGCCCCTTCCCCACAGAGCTGGGCCTTCCCGGGTTCAGCTGTGAAACTCTCAGTCCTCAGTGCTTCCAATTGCTGTTTTCCTTGTGGGGATGGGACCAGCCGAGCCGGCTGTCCCGTATACTCCGCACCGAGAAGTGCCGTGCTGGGGCATGAGCAAAACAGCCGTGCCGTCCAAAAGAGTCATGCTGGCAACCCGTGTAGCTCCTCTGCCGGGAATCTCCCAGTCTGTGGGCAACAAAAATTCGTCGGAAAGTGTGGCATCCACTCGTTCTCTATACTTTCACTAGGAGCTACAATCCTGAGCAGCTGCTATGCGGCCATCTTGGATCTCTCTCCGCCTGGTGATGAAGTTTTTCTGTTTCTTAGTTTTCCTTTGGCGGATGCCCCTTCCCCACAGAGCCGGACCTTCCCGGGTTAGCTGTGCTTGCTGTGAAACTCTCAGTCCTCAGCGCTTCCAATTGCTGTTTTCCTTATGGGGATAGGACCAGCCAAGCCCGTTCGTCCGTATACTCCGCACCGGGAAGCCCTGCGCTGGAGCACCGGCAAAACAGCCACGCCGGCCAAAAGAGTCACGCTGGCGACCCATGTGGCTCCTCTGCCGGGAATCTCCCAGTCTGTGGGCAACAAAAATTCGTTGGAAAGTGCGGCGTCCACTCGTTCTCTGCGCTTTCACTGGGAGCTACATTCCTGAGCTGTTGCTAATCGGCCATCTTGAATCTCTCCAAAAATAGATATTCTTTATTGTTAGGCATAAATCATAGATGATAATCAGCCTATAAATGATTCAATTCAGTCACAGTTATTTGGCACATTGTGCTAGGTGGTTGTATGATCATAGCCGTGCTTTGAACTTTCAACACTCTATTTTCAGAGTGGTTTGCATAGTCTCTCATTGGATTATTATAAGCAGTCCTAGGAGGGAGAAAGTGATGCTGGAGTGCGAATAAATGGAAGCACAGAGGTTAAGCAAATTTCCTAAGATATTTACTACTTGGTGATGGACTAATATAAATGCGTTTTCCATATCTGATTTTTCATACCTGCATATTTGAACCTTTACAGCTTCACAGTAGCAGAAATAAATGTCAGAAAAGAAGAGGCATAAAGCCAAGAAAAAGAACAGTGAGTGCAGCAAATGACATCTTGGTTACAGTTTAGACTTTAAGAAGTTGGGTTTTAAATAACACTCTTTCTCTGGGTGCTTAGGTGAAGTATTGTGAAATACTTGAGGCCACTATTAAGTAACGTGTCACCTTAGGCAAATAAGGTCTTTCTGTTCTCAGTCAAGACTTTGGAGTTTGCCTATCTTTAATTTAATTAAGTTTCTCTAAGATTTTAAGGTTGTTGAAGGAGAAAAATAGTATTTATTTTAGAAATGACAAATTGAGTCAAATTAAATATGGTCAATTCACATTCATAACAGCTAACAACAGCTGTTAATAATAACTGTCTATCTTACTGCTTGTGGAAATGTTCCTATGTTGTATGTTAAAAGTATCTGAATGAAAAGAGTATAGTTTTTAAGATTATTTAAAAAATCCCTGATAATCTAATTAAAGAACACATGCCAAGGTAGCAGTGTTGACATAGAGCGTGGATAAGGCTAGGATGGAAGGTAAAAGGAAGAGCAGGTAGGTTTTGTGGACGCCGAAAGAAGTCAGCAGTGCTAACTCTGCTGACATAATCTTGTGGATTAAACATTGTTTACTGACACAATTTGGCTCTTTTCTTCCTTGGATAGGTGTCTCTAGACCTGACTTCCAGGATGAAAAAGATTGAGGAGTAGCCAATGATTAAACTATGAAAAGCTTTGGACTTGCTAGCGCCTTTGTATTATTAAAGACCCTATACTCATTTAACTAATTTCATTGTATAATTAATCTGAAGAGATGTAATATTGTAAATCCATTACCAGATTTCTTATAGAAATGTATGTTCCATGTCCCTGAATTGAACTATCAATAATTTTTTATTTTTGAGACAGTCTCACTCTTTTGCCCAGGCTAGGATGCAGTGGCATGATCTTAGCTCACTGCAACTGCTGCCTCCCAGGCTCAGGAAATTCTGGTGCCTCAGCCTCCTGAGTATCTGAGATTATGGATGTCTGCCACCTTGCCTGGCTAATTTCTTGTATTTTTTTGTAGAGATGGGGTTTCACAATATTGCCCAGGCTGGTCTTGAACTCCAGACCTCAAGCAATATGCCTAACTCAGCCCCTGAAAGTGCTGAGATTACAGGTGTGAGCCACTGCATCAAGCCTAAACTATTAATAACTGTATTTAATATTTATTATGTGCTGTCTGCTAGGTAAATGCTGAATGCTTTATATGGTATATCTCATTCCCACAATTCTTTGAGATAGCTATTATTATTATCTTCCTTTTATAGGCAAAGTCAATAGACTTATGGGAGTTAGAAACTTGCTAAATTATTTTTTAATGCATACTTTAGGAATGGTACATTGAAAATCTACAAGAAATATGAAAGAGGGAAATGGTTTTGTATAATGTGCATGAACATTGTTTAACAGTCCAGAATAGGAAATGAGGTTGTAATAATTTTTTGAATTGAATTTTCTTTGAGGCAAAACCTTTGGAATCAGTCAGACCAGAATTTGAGTTTCAGCTTTGTCACTGGTTAACTGTTAACTAGTTAACCTTTCTAATCCGGTTATTTAAATGCACTGTGGCTCAGTTTCTTCATCTGGTATGTTGGCATAATCCCTTCCTCCCTCACAGGTCTATTATAAATAAAGTTGATCCTCATCGTTCATGGATTCAATATTTGCAAATTTGACTACTTGCTGAAATTTATTTGTAACCCCCAAATTAATACACTCAGTGCTTTCATAGTCATTTGTAGACACATGCAGAGTGGTGAGATATTTGAGTCACCCAACTGCATGTATGAACAATGTGACACTTTAACCTCTTATTACTTTTCTCATAGTGTAAACAAGTGTCTTTTTGGTGGTTTATTTAGTGCTATGTGTTTAGCATTTTAGTCATTTTCTGGGTGATTTTGATGCTTAAAATGGCCCTAGAAGTATAGTGCCAAAGTGAAGGCTAGTGTTCTAAGCACGACAGGGCTGTGCTATGCCTTTCAGAGAAAATACACGTGTTAGAAAAGCTTTGTTCAGGCGTGAGTTATAGTTTTGTTGGCCAGGAGTTCAACATTAATGAATTAACAACATATACTAAATAAGATATCTTTAAAAGGAATTAAACTTAAGGTTAGATGTTGACTGGCTAACAAAGGTGATGTGACCAGAGGTTCTCAGGAACCGAACTCTATATTTTTCCTTGGAGTATTCATTAATTTGTGTTTGGGTAAATTCATATAACACAACTACTATGAATAACAAGAATTTACTGTGTTTGTAAAATATCAAGCACCTGGCATATACCAAATATGAATTATATTCACTTTCAACTTTATCTCTCAGTTTTCCTTATGACTTCATGGAAACACTTGGGAAAGAGATGGGCATATTCTTTATGATTTTAATTAACAAGGCAGTGAACACTCTGAAATGGCATCATTGTATTTAGAAGACAAGATTCACAAACACAATCTTCTCTTTTTTAGCTTTTAGAGTTTTCTATAACAACATGTCATAAAATATTACCTTTTGTTAAGTTATCATTAATTAACTTAAAGTACAATTTTGGACACTAAACTGTCTTCCAAGATTGTTTTATTAGGAAGTAAATATTTTTGACTTTGTGGGCAGTGCAGTTTCTGTTGCAGCTATTCGACTCTGCCATTGTGATGTGAAAGCAGCCATAGACAGTAGGTAAATGAAAGACTGGGATTGTGTTTCAGTAAAACTTTATTTACAAAAGCAGGCAATGAGCCAGATTTTTTCTGCAGGTGGTAGTTTGCTGACCCCTGATTTAATGTACTCTAGACTCTTGGTTTATGATACTGTTATTTATCTTAGCAGACAAATGTCTGATTCTGAGTTTGCTATAAGATTCATAGACCATTGAAAATAGTTTTCTATAACTGTGTTTTTCTGTTGATTATACTGGTAGTGATAATAGCTTTAATGAGCATTTGTTATATGCCAGGCACTACTCTAACCACCTTATACTAAATTTTATTTTCTCAGTATTGTCATAGGATTCTTGGGGTGTCAGTTCACTAGCTGGAAACCTCTGTGGCCAGTGGTGCCTTTGCTTGGGTTTTTCTCAGGCCCACCAGGCTCGTTCTGCCCACTTGCATTCGGCTCACACTACTGACCTGGATCCCATGCTGGCCAAGGGCTGGCCAGGTGTAGAGAGGCAAGGGGTGTGGGAGTGAGCATGGGGTTCAGACTACCATGCACAGCCAGGCATGACAGCTGCAGTGGCTTGGGCAACCTCAGGTGATGGCATGGGCACCGGCTCCCTGTGAGGCTGCAGGTGAACCAGGCATGCCACAAGTAGCTTCCACACTGGCACCAGGGAACATGGTGGCACGCAGAAGCTTGGAGATACCAGGAACTGCAGAGCCCCAAAGAGGCTGTCACGGCCTTGACTTGGGGATCTCCTAGGTCTGGAATCTCCAAAGGGCCACAGTTCTTCTCTCCTTCTTGTCACCCACAATGTGGCAAGCAAGGGTCATGTTTCAGCCCTGTTTGTTACAATTCTTTTAGCCCACCAGCAGGTCCTGAGTTCTTGTCCTATGTCCAGGAAGAATGAGGTACACAAACAAGTGGAGGGTAAGAAGGTGAAGAAGAACTTTATTGAGCTACAGAACAGCTCAGAGGAGACCCACAGTGACTAGCTCCTCTCTGTAAGTAGAGTATCTTGACAACTGTTCAGCTCTCAGCAGAGAGGAAACCCTGGAGTGGGTAACTCCTCTCTGCAGCTGGTCATCCCACCATCTGTTAAGAGTCTGGCTGAGTCCAAGATGTTTATGGGCGCGGGACTCAGCCAGCCAGAGGGAGTAAGTGTGTGCTAATTGTCCATGGGCAGCCATGAACAGTCCTGGAAAAAGCACCGCAAGTCCCACTCTGGCCCATAGGCCAGCAGCCCAGCCCCCAGGCTTCAGGCCCTTTTTGACTTGAAGGTGGGGCTTTGCTGGGACCTGTCCCTTTCCGTCCAGGATCCTCTCTGCCTCCTGCCACTGTTCAGGGCACGCAGGCTATTTGTGTCAAGGAGTGCCTGCAGGCCAGTGCTGAGCTGCCATCGGCCCCTGCCTCAGTCTCTGTCCTTTGCTTGTTGGTGTTCAAAGTCTGGAGGGGGTTGAGGTAGCAGGGGGCTGGTGTGTCAGCACAGTGCCTGAGCTCAGCCCCAACCTTGCTCTGAGATCAGAGAGGGTGCCAGGAGTAGGGAGAGGCCAGGCAGCGGGAGCAGACATCTCCAAGCCTTTGGGGGAAGGGGGACCTTCCTGGGCCCCTCAGAGTGCTAAGACACCCTGGTCCACAGCCATGGCTTGGGCAGCTGCAGCTGTGCTCAAGATGATGGAGCTCCTGCCTGCTTCCAGCCCCCAGCAGAACAGCGAGGCTTAGGTTCGCCTGGGAGGATGGGGCTCCTGTCTGCTCCCCGCCACCAGTGGCTCCATGGAGCGTGTGGCCTGGTCTGCACCTCCCTAACAACAGCTGGGTTCATGGCAGTGGCCACTCCAGATGGGCCCCCGCTGCCATCAGTATAGCCCTTAAAGGTACCTATTGTGATTGTTATCTCATTTTTTAGAGGCAGAAACTAAGGCCTAGAGAAGCGAAATAACTGACTCAGTGTCATAGAATTAGGAAATGGTACAGCCTTGTCTTAGGACAGTTTGACCATGTAGTCAGCATGCTACATTCCTTGTGTAAACTTTTTTTAATTTCCTTATATTTTACTGATTTGGGGATGTTGATTTGAATGTTAGAAGTTCATTGCACAGCATCTTTAAGGTTTTCTCAAGAAAAGCATTATATTAATTTACTAAGTAAGTAGATGTGTGTGAATTTTAGCTCTAATTCTTTAATTAGTTTTTAAAAATTAGCTTATTTTTATTTCTGGCTAAGTTTTTAAATGTGTTCTAAAAGAGAAGAGTCTACCTAAAGGTAAAGCTTTGCTGCTTTACACTCTGCTGGGAGATGTGTTTTCCTTCATTGGGTAATTTGGAGGCCTCATTTTGTTCTTGTTTCTTTAATATCCTGATTAAAGGATTAGAAAGTCCTTTTCCAGGTTGGAGTCACTAATACCATCTTGCACAGAGCCATGTACTTGGAAGATGTTGATTCGCATTTGTTGAATGAATAATAACTTAACCTTTTTTGTAACGTGTCAACTATTCTTCACCTTGGCATATCCAGTGTCTCTGGGTACAGTTCTCAGAGTTTGCAAAGAGCGTGACATTAGAAATAAGATGTACGTGGTGGAAATGACTAAATTGGTGTGAAAATTGAAAAAGTGGGCTCATGATTTCAGAGTGGAGATAATCTGTTCAGCTATTCCACTGCTTTCCTGTTTCCCTTTTTATATTTAGTTGTTGCTCATTGGATCAGCATTTTATTTAGACTTAGTATGTGCCTGATAAAGTTTGGAATCCAAAAATAATCATCCTTGTTTTCTTAAAGCTCAAAGTCTCACATCAAATTATAAGTGGTCTTAATATGTGCTTATCCATTAATTAGCATATATTAGGTGCTTTAATGGAGGTATTATAACAAGTGCACTGTAGGAGCATAAGGGAGATGCACTTGACTGTCTGGTGGGCCAGAGGAGGTGATCTTTTATGAAGTGAGTAGTTTCTGAGTTGAGAACAGGAGTGTTCCATGTAGAGTAGGTAGGATTGGCCAACATCTCTGGAAAAGAAGACCACAACAGCAAGCGAGAGGATTAAATATTTTGGGAATGATATGAATTCTGTTGTGGCTCGAAGAGGGTGGGGCAAGGGATGAGCTTGGGAAAATAGGTTGGAGCCAGACTGTGAAATGCATATAGTGATAAGGGAGATGGACAGGCTTTTGTTAGGGTGGGACATAATCAGAGTTTTGTAAAAACAATTCTGGTGATAGCATGAAGGGGAGGAAATTGATAGGGGAGTGGGTAATGGGTTGTCCATTGTTCTGTCTTCCAGCTTTCTCCTGTGCCTCTGGAGAGTATCTAGAAATGAAGAACCAGGTATGCAGTAAGTGTGGCGAAGGTACCTATTCCTTGGGCAGTGGCATCAAATTTGATGAATGGGATGAATTGCCGGCAGGATTTTCTAACGTCGCAACATTCATGGACACTGTGGTGGGCCCTTCTGACAGCAGGCCAGACGGCTGTCACAAGTAAGAATCCAAAGCAACCATCGGCTCTTAACTGAATATTTGAGAAGAAAACAGCTGCTCTTTTCCAGAAAGAAGATGAGGATAATTTTGGTACTGTTTGGGATAAGCTAATTGCAGAGAATCGTGTTTTTTGGACAGTCATTGCAATGAGTTTTCATAAGATTAAAATCATTGCCCTCAGGATGTACCAGATACTGAATACAAAAATGCAATAAAGCTGTTAGAGAAGCAAATTAATTTTCTCATATTTATAACTACACGTAAGGCGCTGGTGTTTCTATTAACCTTTTTCTAATTTTTAACGGATACTTTCAGATTTTTTTCTTTTCCTCTGACAGGAAGAATTCATAAACTTCATTTAGACACTTGATTATCTCCTATAAAAGAGTGGGTTAAGTACCTAAGGTGGAAAGCGCCTTTGCTTAATTCCTACCTCTTTTATAGGGGATTATTAGCTTTGCATATGACAAAGCTGGAGAAATGTTAAACTGTTTTGAAAAAAACAAAACCAAATGTGTGTCTTTAAGATGTATGGCTTTCCTGTTCTCTTGTGTTAACTACGTAACATTTCCTTCATATAGATTTGCTTAGGAGAATTCAACTTTAGGCCTCCGGCTACCTCCTGACAAGAGTAGCCTCTCAGGAACCCCACATTTTTACCATACGCTCAGTATGCTGGGGAATTATTTAGCTGTGCTGAAAGGCATATCCATTCCCTCCCTCCCTCCCTTTCCTCCTTCCTTTCACTCTAGCTGTCTTGTTGCCAAATGACACCAATTTCTTTTTTCTTTTTTTTTTTTTTTTTTATTGCATTTTAGGTTTTGGGGTACATGTGAAGAACATACAATATTGTTGCATAGGTACACACGTGGCAGTGTAATTTGTTGCCTTCCTCCCCTTCACCTATATCTGGCTTTTCTCCCCATGCTATCTCCCCGCAACTCCCCACCCTTCACTGTCCCTCCCCCCCCACTGTCCCTCCCCTATTTCCCCCCAACATACCCCAGCGTATAGTGCTCCCCTCCCTGTGTTCATAGGCGGGTGTTGAACAATGAGACCAATTTCTTTTTTTGATATCTTGATAATAGGGTTATTTCTTTAAGTGTGTGTTTTAAGTAAAAGAGTTCCTTAGAGGAAGGTACTAATAGGATGTTGTGGGACCTCAGATCTTTGTGATGGTGGGCAGGAGATATTGACAAGGCTTCTTCTTCTGTCTGGAATAGTTTATACATAAAAGTAACTGAATAAGTGGAAGTTTTTCAGTGTAGTATCTTCTAGTGTAATTTTCTCACTGTAAATTTCAGTCTGATACGGCTCTGCTTATTTTCCTCTCTCCTCTCCTTCCTTTTTTCACCCATCCACTCTTGCATACTCTTTACTCCTTTTTAATTGGTTGGGTCATATAGGAGATGTATGTTGAACTTTCTAAAAAGTTGAACTTTTCAAAATGGTTGTATTATTGCAGAGTTCCACCAGTAGTATATTTGAGTTCTAGTTACTCTACATGTTTACCAGCATTTGTATTGTTAAGTCTTGTTTTGTTCTAGCCATTCCACTGTGTTCGTGCGTGTCTGTGTGAGATGACATCCCCCTGTTTTAATTTGTTTCCCTGCTGCATAATAATGTCAAAGATGTTTCATGTGTTTATTCTCTTTTGTGAAGTCAAATTGTTATACCCATTTTCTACTTTTTATTTTTGATCATTTGATTATCAAACTGAAGGAGTTCTTTGTATATCCTGAGCATGGGTTCTTACGCATATATATTTATATAATATATAGTATATGCACACACACGTGCATATACTATATACACACACACACATACACGCATGTCTCTGTGTGTATGTAATACTTCTTTCCAGTTTGAGGCTTTTGCCTTTTTTGTTTTCTTAATAGTGTCCTTTGATAAGCTGAAGTTTAAAATTTGAAAAAATAAAATTTTTTATGGTTATATGTTAGGATATCTTTGTTAACCCCAGGTTGCAAAGGCTAGAAATTACTTTATGCATTCTTATGGTAGCATAGAGTTATTATTATACTTTTACATAATGTTAGATGTTGCCACAGCATGGTTACATTTATACCCTCATGTTCATACTATTACCATATATTTAAAAACATGTTATAAACCTTAAAATACAATGGTATTATGTTTTAAATAATTAGTTGCTCCTTAAATAACCTTACAAAGATTTAGGAACTCAAAAGCCACGTCTGTCACCGAGAAGTTTATTTCATACGACACACAACTTCCTAAAAAAATAAGGTGAAAAAATACAGCTTTATATCTTAATCTACATATTTATCATTAGTGGTACTCTTTTTCCCCTTCTATAGATTTGCCATGTGTATGGGTTTACAAACAAAACTGCAGTTGTTTGAAAGAATAATTCCACTTCAGCTACTAAAATTAGTTGTCATCTATTTGGCAATCAAATTTTGGGTGAA
Organism: Plecturocebus donacophilus; assembly: GCA_004027715.1. Taxonomy (NCBI): domain Eukaryota; kingdom Metazoa; phylum Chordata; class Mammalia; order Primates; family Pitheciidae; genus Plecturocebus; species Plecturocebus donacophilus. The sequence continues at coordinate 10,114 of PVKP010038751.1, forward strand.
AAATAACAGTTTCATAGCAAATTAATCATATAGCCTTAAAAAGATTTAGGAAGTTATTTTCCTTAAGAAATGTAGAAAATGAACCTCTTTTCAGTAATAAAGTTGGTCTTTGAGTTCCGGAAAAGCTTCTGATGTTTTCTGCTGTGCTTTGCTGATGGAACTACTTGCGAATCTGAGTTACACAGCTCTGTGGACAGAAGAGCTTTCAGAACATTAATGTAAAGTGCCTCTTGGTTTTGTTTCCACAGCTCTTCTTGGATCCCTCGTGGAAACTACATAGAATCTAATCGTGATGACTGCACGGTGTCTTTGATCTATGCTGTGCACCTTAAGAAGTCAGGTTATGTCTTCTTTGAGTACCAGTATGTCGACAACAACATCTTCTTTGAGTTCTTTGTAAGACCTTTTATATTCTGGAATTTACTTTTTAAGGGATGTTCATGTAAATTTCCCTTAATCATTTGTTCCCATTCTACTTTATTCCTCCTCAGTTATTTTTGTCTTAAATTGAACCTTTTGATATTAAAAGAAAACTTGATTTTTTTCTATAATATTTTATTTTCTGACTAAAATTATTTCTTTACCTCTGAGATCTCACCTTGCAGCATAACATTGGGCTTGTTTTACCTTTAGTTATGCTCATTATATAACCATTGGTTTAGACTTTTTGTGTGACAAATATTCCCTCCAAGATTCTTGTTTGTACTTTTTATAGCTACAGATAATATTCTGTGAAAACTGTGTTTTTAAAACCAATTTTAGTTTTCACTTAAAAGTTTTCTTTCTTTTTGCAATTTCAAATATATTTTGCTAACAAGAATTATTTAAGTGTATTTATGAGCAATTTTTTTCAAAAGTAGAAGTGGCTGCATGTTTCTGATTCTGTGAATTTTGTACAGTCTAAAAACATCAATGAATGTGATACTTGATGTCTTTGAAAAGAATTTAAATAGCATTACAGAAGATAAGATAATCATTTAACAAAATAGGCTGTTAACACTAAAATTACTTAACTATTACTAATAAACAGTATCTAATCTAGCAAATATTTATCATGGCACAAATGCTGGAGCAAATATGTTCAGATTGACTTCTTATACCAAACCAAGTGTGTATTGTGCTTATAAATTGCAGATTATCTTGAAAAATGTTTCTGCAGTCCAGATTTCAGAAACAAATGTGCTAAAAATCTAAAACAAATGTGTATTATTAGAAATGGGAATTTCTAAATCAGAAGTTTGGTAGCAAGAGAGATTTTTCATCAAAATATGAGCTTTAGATTTGAAGTCAAGATTCTGGCTGTAGTCTCAACTCTGTAATTATTAACTGCATTTTATTGAGCAATTAAGTTAACCTTCTGGCACTCAGCATTCACTTCTATAAAGTGGATTGTATCTTTTAAGGAGCCTCCTATCACTAATATCTTTTGATGACTTTAAGATGTTAAGCAACCTTTAAACAGATTTATGTTTAAGCTGCATTTTGTTTGCAAAATCCTTCAGTGAACAATTTCCTATTTCATTGGACATTTTTGGCAACATTACTAAAAATGAAACAAAGTTGAGAAGCAAAGCAGTTATCCAATTGTTAGAATAAGTGTTTAGATTTGTATTGCTCAATAAGTTCTTTCAGAGATGTCAATAAAGGTACCCTTAAGGCATAAAGTTTCATTACTTCCTTTCAGTGATGGCTTTGTTCTGGTTATAATCTGAAAAGGGATGGCAAATTTATATTCCTTCCTCTATTGATGTTTCAGCTTTAGAGGTTGCAATTTATTGACTCATAAGGTCAACACTTCATGGTCATCATACTAATTGTTAATGGAAAAGAAGTGTTTGAAGATTGAAAGATGCTGTTCTCTGAGAGTTGTACAAATGGGCATTGCATAATTTACAGCAACAAAATATATAATTTTAGCACTATATGGAACTTTCATTCAGCCCTTCTGGTTTTTTTTGTTGTTGTTGTTGTTTTAATAATGATGGAACTGAAGCCTAGAGAGACTAAGTGATTAGACTTAGGTTTTACAGGTCTCCAGAATGCCAGTAGAATGTCATGATAACGTATGACATCTGCTTTCAGTGACAAAAAATGCTTTCAGCTTGTCTACACATTGACCATTAAATGTATATACAGGGTCCATATCTGCTTTTATGTAGCTTAACACTTACATTAAAATGGTCATTGTGCTTATAATATGAATATGACCCTTAAATTCAATTAAAGTAAGTACCCTCAGTAGCTGATAGTCTCTGGTATTTGGATGGCAATAGGGTCTATTTTTCTAGTTAATAAGTCTTTAGGGAATAACTCTTAAGGAGAACATTTTGATGTTTTTAAATTGGTTGGGAGGATAAATGAAGAAGCAAAGTGATTTAGAGATGAAAAAAGCCATTTCTTTTAGTGAGATATAGGTGATGAGATATTGTTTTAACTCTATTCTGTTGCTATTTTGCAATATTGGAAAGATGGCCTAACTTTTTGATGTGTCTGTATTCAGTGTAGACCTGGAAATGTAGTGTCCCAACCCCTTGACATTTTGTAAGAATTGCCTGGAAAGCTCAAGGTGTTTGGTGTTAAAGATATCTGTGTCATTTGAATGGACATGGCCAATGATTAATATTTACCCCCAAATAAAAATTTGGGATTTTGACTTTGGCCATAGCCACTTGCCTTTGCATTTGGATTAAGTCCTAGGGAATGGAAAATTAAGTGGGCTTTATTTGTTTTTAATTTAAAATTTTGCTGCTGCAAATATTATAAAGACGAACTTTGTTTATTTTTATACTATTGGGCCTGCATGGTGGATGCATGCTATTAAAGTTTGGATACATTGGGTAGTTGTTTTATACTTTGTCTCCTTTCTGTGCATCATCAGTGTTAACTCTTCTCCCAATTCCTCTCTCTAATGAGCTAGGCTTTTTGTTATAATAAGGAGGATAGCTTACTTAGAACCACTCAGTCATATGCAGTTGTCACTTAGGCTCCGGAGGTCTTGGTATGTTTACTTATTGAGAATTACTCATGGCCATTGTTTAGAATGTATCGAAAGAGGTTCTTGTAGTCTGTGCTGGGTACAGAATTTAATTAAAGCCATTATTCAAGACGCTTAACTAGGGCCCTTGTGTTTAATCCACAGATTCAAAATGATCAGTGCCAGGAGATGGACACCACCACTGACAAGTGGGTGAAACTTACAGACAGTGGAGAATGGGGCTCTCATTCTGTAAGTCTCTCTGTATTTCCTTCTTCTTTCCCAACTTCCCCTTCCTAACTTTAAAAAAAAAGTGTATTTTAAGGAAAAAAAATCAAAATTGACTATTAATTCAAATGATTGCTGGTTAGGGAAAAAATTACCCCTAGTTTCATGGACTCAGATTCCAATTTTCAGGATTTTTTTCCCTACCTTTTTCTTTCTCCTTAGGTTCCTTTTCCTTCCCTTTCCCATCATACTCTAACTTTCCTCCCTTTCAAAGGGGCATCCACGAGAAAGAAGACTGTTCAAATAAACATACAAAACATTTGAGTATCTAAGTTTAGAAATGTGTCTGTCATATGTGATAGAATTAGCAGCTCTTGTCATTGGAAGGATCTGTGAATTTCTTTTATCTCTCTCTGCAATGTGCCCAACAAGTGATATTCAAGCTTGTGTTGTTGGGTATTGTGCTGTCTTCATTTGTTAGACAGCTCTATTTATCACAAAATTTATCTATATTTGGAGCGTCAACCTGCCTCCTCCCAATTTGACACACATTGATTAAAATTCTACCTTCTCTGGTTCCTTGAAGTGAAGCAACTGCCTGCTTCCTTACAGGACAGCTTCTTAAATGCTTGAAGGCAATTATCAGGTAATGATTCACTGAATCTGTTATTATTTCAGGCACTATCTCCTTGGAGTGAGACATGGATTTCATATCCAACTCTGGTTTATAGTTGTGTTTCTTTAGGTAATTTGCTTAATCTCTTTGTGCCTGATGTTTTCATTTGCAAAATGGGAACAAGCTTGCCTGACTAAATCAGAAGATATGTGGGAAGGGCTTAACATCGTGCCTATAATGTAGATCAAGCTCTATTTCAGTAAGTGACCATCAGTCCTTCTCTTTGTGGTTATGGCAGGTGCCTCATCCTTGGGTGCTTAATACAGTGTACCCTTTCAGAATATTTTAAAAAATCTGTATACCTGAGAATAATATTAATAACATTTAAGATCCATATACCTTAACACCGAGTCAGCTGGGCTTTGAAGGTACAAAAAACCCTTAAAAACAAATATACTTTCTTCACTTAAAAAGACTTAATACAAGGGAAATAGCTTAGTTTACTACTTTTACTTAATGCACTACTTCACTGAATCTCCAGCAGGGTAAAATAGTTGGGTGGATTATAATTTTATACAGCTTGTATTTGTCTAGCCAGAGACTGAATAGAAGAGTAAGGAGGGTATCCAGGCATGGTGGCTCATGCTTATAGTCCCAGGACTTTGGGAGGTCGAGGCAGGTGGATCACCTGAGGTTGAGAGTTTGAGACCAGCCTGACCAACATGGAGAAACCCCATCTCTACTAAAAAATACAGAATTAACCAGGTGTGGTGGCGCATGCCTGTAATCCCAGCTACTTGGGAGGCTGAGGCAGGAGAACAGCTTGAACCCGGGAGATGGAGGTTGCAGTGAGCCTAAATTAAAAAAAAAAAAAAAAAAGGACAAGGAGGGTAAATAAGAAGGCAAGGAATTCTTAAAATTAGGTCACTTACCTGTATGAACATGAAGTTTATAAGAAAATTAGATTTTATAATTAGCTAAATATTGCAGTAGCAAAGGAAACCAATACTAGATACAGTATTATTAATGTTCTAGAGTAAGAGAGTTAAATCAGATTATTTCATAAGAACAGTCCTATTTTTTCTTGTTACTGTGCAGTATTCTTATTAAATATTTTTTAAAAGAAACAAACTCATTATGTTGCCTTTTGTTTTGAGAGCTCGAAGATCTTATGAATAGTGGCAACCTATAAATATACAAGTGGGCTGAGGGACTTTCACTCTCTAAAATGGATTCCTTTTAAATATACATCAAGATCTCATGCATATGGTTGAGAACTATTTTATCTGTCTGTTTAAACTTAAAGATTTCTTCTTCTTTATTTCTATTTAATATATTTTGTAGATTGGCAAACTACATTTTTTTTTTTCTTTTAAGAAAGTATAAATTTCAGCAGAGCTTAGGTCTGGATTAACAGTGGACTTAAATCTGTGGGTTTTAAATTAATGGTGTTTTATTATATGCATTGAAAAAGTATGTAAGGGAGTAGCGGTAGCTTTTTGGAGTGGGAAATGGCATGGCTTATCTGACCTGAGTGCCTTTATGTTTCTCTTTATAGGTAATGCTGAAATCAGGCACAAACATACTCTACTGGAGAACTACAGGCATCCTGATGGGTTCTAAGGCAGTCAAGCCTGTGCTGTTAAAAAATATCACAATTGAAGGTACTTCACAGCAGTCTGTTTTAGTAGTCACCAATCACATCTTATAGTTGTTAAAATATTAAAGTTTTGGTTCGGCTGGCTCAAAGGTTTGTAGGACAGAAATTAATATGTTATGCAATCATATAGGTCTGGAGACCCTGCTTGTAATCCTAAGAAATCGACTGTTGTTTTCTTTTCTTCTTGTACGCTTGAACTAAATTATTTAATCATTGCAAAAAGAAGTAAACATGACAGTTTTAGGTGTCTCTAAACAAAAGAAACGTTTCTGTGTTAAGACCCTGTTATTCGTTCAAATAAAGTCCATTGTACCTGACATTGAGCTATGCAGGGAACTGATGACCTGATCACTGCTATATCCATAAAAAGAACAGTAAGTACCTTGACCTGACTCTTTCCTAAGCCTTTCATGCTTCTCTGGACCAACTGGGCAATTTCTGGCCCAGGAGAGCAGCTGATAAACCCTGGCATGGTTCATTCTCAATTAGGGATGTTTTTAATTAAAGCAGTGATTCTCCTTTATTAAACTTTGACTTACATTTTAATATGTTCAGTGTGGGCTTGTTCCTGTGAACAATGTGTTAGCTTGTTAGTCATAAGGATATCTGCTGGCAAAGGCTGGAATTACAAACCAGAGGAGAAGTCAAGCCATTCCTAGGTCTTACCTGTGATTTAATAAGCAGTGGAGAAAAAGGGAACAGGCTACTATAAGGATCAGATAATTATAGGCCTGTAGGATCGGAGGGAACCTTAGGGTTTATCTCATTTTTGAGTTAGTATAGTTGTCTTTTGACAGCTCAGTTAATGCAGTTATTCTACTTCTATCAAATCTTCATCTCCTTATTTGTTTGCTGACTTTATTGTGCAGTTCCTTGCACACAGTAAATGCTTTCTTAGTGCTGGATGAATAAAATAAAAGATTTGGGCTGAGCTTAAACACTACGAAGCAGCTGTTTTCCAAAGTTCAATGCTGACATATTTCTATGTTAAAATAATTGCCTGTAAATATTACTGTTAATAATTCTCTCTCACTCTGGGTAGAAGTAGAAGTAGAAGTAGGTGCTGATTTGCTTGTTGGTATTGGGTCCTCCCTCCCATGCTCTGTTTTTCATTACCTTACAGGGGTGGCGTACACATCAGAATGTTTTCCTTGCAAGCCAGGCACATTCAGCAACAAACCAGGTTCATTCAACTGCCAGGTGTGTCCCAGAAACACCTATTCTGAGAAGGGAGCCAAAGAATGCATAAGGTGTAAAGAGGACTCTCAATTTTCAGGTAGAACTAGTTTATACTCTGCTTTTTTCTTTCTAAATGTATGTTGGTCAAGTATACATTTATAATCCAGAAGTCACCCATAAAGTATGACAGCAGTGGTGGCCGACACCGAAGTGGTGAAGTGAATTGATATTGAATGGATGAAATATGACATCTTATCCCTTTCTGCATGACTTTCCCCTTTATAAGTCTGTGATTTGTTTATATTTTCCACACCCCACAGGTAACTGCTGTGGATATGTTTATACTAATTCAAAAATTTTTATATTTTACATGATTTGTTGGTGTAGAGACATACGTAGAAACTTTTAATTTGTTCCAAATTTCCAGTGTGTAGTGATAATGGAAGAAATCTAATGTCTTCTGGGAAAAACTGTGATATAATTCTCCATGTGTATCATAGAAACATTAACTGCTCTAGGGAAAATAAAAATGTACGCATTTATTTTTTTTAGACCTAGGTAGTTCTACCTAAATTGCCCTTGCAAGTTTATTTGTACTTTTTAGTTTGCTTTTTCTGTTTTTCTTTTTGCCTTTTTTTAGAGTTGCAAAGGAATTGACCCATTTCTGAAACGGTGCTTTTTTTTTTATGCTGCAGAGGAAGGATCCAGTGAGTGTACGGAGCGCCCTCCCTGTACCACAAAAGACTATTTCCAGATCCATACTCAATGTGATGAGGAAGGAAAGGTACCAGCAGTGCTGCATCAACTCCATGCCATATTTATGAAACCCTCTTTCCAATTTGAGCAGACTCTAATTTGTTCATGAGAGAGATTTATGACACACATATGTAAGTGTAAAGAGGAAATTTAAGAGTTTAGGTTTTGATGTCTGCCTTCCTGGCTTTGAATTTCAAATATACCATAAAGTCCTGTGAGCAACTTATTTTATGTCTCTAGACCTCAATTTTTTTATTTGTATAATAGGGATGATATTGGCACCTGCTTTATAAAGCTGCTGTGAGAACATTCAAGTTATTTAATGTAAAGTTTCTAGTCCAGTGCTTGGCACATAGTGCTCAGTAAATTACTGCCATTTTTAACAGTTGTATTTTTTTCCAGAAATAATAATATGAGAGAGAGCACAGCCTTAAAATGTGTAGTGTGACTCACAGGGTGGAAGGTTCTTATAACTTCTCTTTAATTATTTGGTTGCTCAGTAGGTTTTGTCAATAAAAACTATGCAGCCGTGGGCTATTCCGTTATGGCAGATTACTGTGTAATTGCATTGAGAAAATGCAAAGTAAGTACCATATAAACGGCACATAGCAAAGAGGAAAAATGCACACATGACCTCTGCAGTTGACTTGCTGTCCTTTTGATTAAAGAATTAGCCTATAACCAGCCTGTATCAGTGACAGAAAGCAGGTCAAAGTGGCTGCTACAGAGCGTTGCTTCTTTATGTTTGCATCTTTGAAATAATGACATTTATTTTCTTGACTTAGTTTGGAAAGTGCATATAGATGTCGGGAAATTTATTACTTTATTCTCTTATTTTTGCATCTCTTGATTCTAATCTAGATTGTTATATTTGTATAATCTTACCTTAGGTCCTTAAGTTTTTTTTTTTAAGGGATATTATTTTGAATGTTTAACAGCAAGTACATTCTAGTGTAAATTAGTAGCAAATTGCAGTGATTAGAAGTACAACTATTACTTTCGTAAGAACAGCAACTCAAACTAACAGCTGTTAACTGGCAAGGAGTTGTAAATAAGGTCCTGATAGTCCTATCAGGATGCCAAGTAAGGGCCATTTAAAAAAAAATACATGTAGAGAGGTACCATTAATGTGAATTGAAAAGAAATTTGGATTATGTTTGTTTAGGTAAACTTTTCTTAGCTAAACTTGCCTTATTAATAAGTAAGGCAAAAGTAAATTTAGTTTATTTTTAGTAGTTCAACATTACTGAGGCTTAAAGGAATGGGATCTATTGTACAATAGGATCTTGTCTTATCTACAATGAAAATATACAAAAGCTGTATTTTTATTATGTTAATTTCATCCATGAGTATAATGGCAGTAAGTAGTGTGACAAAATCTATTTGACCAGGGCCTAATGATGTAAGGCCATATATTAAGCGTATAATATGTAGAATATACACATATGCATAAACATGTATATGTACATGGGTGTATGCACAGGCATGCTGTGTACACACCTACACACAAATTATGTTTTTCTGTTGTGGCTGAGTGAAATTTGAACATGTTCTTGGTATAGAAGAAAACAGTGGGCTGGCACATTATAAACTCAGTGATTTTTTTTTTTATGTGACTTAAGACATTTTAAGATAAATGTTTCTGGCTTCGGAAATAAGGCAATTGGGACTTAGTGAAATAATATATAATGAAGAAGTTTAGATTGCCCATGTGAATTTGAGATTTTTTGGGGTAGTATTTTCATTCTGGTTTCATCTTTTAAAATGGCATTTTAGCGGGATCACATGACATCTAGCTGTAGTCTCAGCTACTTAGGAGGCTGAAGCATGAGGATTGCTTGAGGCTAGGAATTTGAGGCTGCAGTATGCTGTGATGGCACCTGTGAATAGCCACTGTACTCCAGCCTGAGTAGTGTAAGAAGACCCTGTCTCTTTAAATAAATACATTCTGGTGATTTGCCAATGGTATAATAATGTTTCTCAGGTTATTCAATGACTGTTTTGGTTCTTTCTGTCCTGTTATGTTCTCATTTATCTTATTTTGCCCTACTTGGAGATGATCAAGTTGATTGACAAGGAAATCAGCTATTAAGGCATATAGATTACAAACATTACCATCAATATGACATAGGATTGTTACAAGGTTTCTGTATTTATTTTGATTCTTAGTTTAAAATAGATTGCTTACATTTCTTTCTGCCTGTAGGGGAAGTTTTTCAGGAAAATTTTAATTGGTAATCAAAATTATTCTAGTCCTAATTAAGAGACTCTTATAAACATGAAAAATGTGGAATGGCTTGCTCATTCATACTTTTAGTAAGTCTTTACTGAGCACTGGTTATTTACAGAGTACTGAGAAAGGAAGGCAGAACTAAGGATAGAAGAAGGATGTAAATATCTCTGTAGACGTAGAGCAGTGGCTGTCAAACATTAGTACTCATCAGTCTCACCTGGAAGGCCCTGTATAGATTTTCTAATTTAGTAGGTCTGGAGGAAGGCCTGAAAATTTGCATTTCCAGGAACATCCCAGGTAATTCTGATTCTGCTGGTCCAGGATCTCAGCACTTAGAGAACCACTGGTTTAGACTCTAGAGGAAAAGATAAACAGTCAATCAAAGAAAATGAATTATTATTTCCAATTTGGATTAATGCTACTGCAGGAAGTTTGAATTTTGGGAGGTTCTGACTCAGTCTTGGGAGGTTCTGACTCAGTCTTGGAAGGGCTCAGGGCTGTATTAAAAACTGGGCAATGGAGAGAGATCCAAGATGGCCGATTAGCAACAGCTCAGGAATGTAGCTCCCAGTGAAAGCGCAGAGAACGAGTGGATGCCGCACTTTCCGACGAATTTTTGTTGCCCACAGACCGGGAGAGTCCCGGCAGAGAAGCCACACGGGTCGCCAGCGTGACTCTTTTGGCCGGCGCGGCTCTTTTGCCGGCACCCAGCGCGGCGCTTCCCAGTGAGGAGTATACGGGACGGACAGGCTCGGCTGGTCCCATCCCCACAAGGAAAACGGCAATTGGAAGCACTGAGGACTGAGAGTTTCACAGCAAGCACAGTGAACCCGGGAAGGTCTGGCTCTGAGGGGAATGGGCGTCCACCAAAGGATAACCAAGAAACC
>PVKP010038752.1:0-20667 GCA_004027715.1 Plecturocebus donacophilus
AAAAAAAAAAAAAAAAAAAAAAAAAAAAAAAAAAAAAAAAAAAAAAAAAAAAAAAAAAAAAAAAAAAAAAAAAAAAAAAAAAAAAAAAAAAAAAAAAAAAAAAAAAAAAAAAAAAAAAAAAAAAAAGCCCCCAAAGCCAAGGCAGTTCTATGCAAAGATAACAAAGTTAAAGGAATCATGGTACTCAACTTCAAGCTATACTACAGGACTACAGTAATCAAAACAGCATAGTACTGTGCAAAAACACACATAGGCCAATGGAAGAGAATACAAAGCCCAGAAATAATGCTGCACACCTAAAACGATCTGATTTTCAACAAAGCTGACAAAGCAACAGGAAAAGGACTCCCTCGTCAATAAATGATGCTGGAATAACTGCCTAGCCATATGCAGAAGATGGAAACTGGACCCCTTTCATACACCATATAAAAAATCAACTCAAGATGGACTAAAGACTTAAATGTAAAACTCAAAACTATGTAAACCTAGAAAGACAATGTAGGCAATATGATTCTGCAGGTAGGAATGTGCAAAGATTTCATACCAAATATCACAAAAGCAATTGCAACAAAGCAAAAGTTGACAAATGTAATCTAATTAAACTAAAGAGCTTCTTCACAGCAAAAGAAACTACCAACAGAGAAAACATACAACCTACCTACAAAATGGAAGAAAATATTTGCAAACTATGCATCTGACAAGGGTCTGATATCCAGCATCCATAAAGAACTTAGCTTTACAATAAAAAACAAATAACCTCATTAAAAATTTGGCAAAGGACATGTACAGACACTTTTCAAAATAAGACATACATGTGGCCAACAAGTATATGAAAAAAGCTCAACATGACTGATCATAAGACAAATACAAATCAAAACCACAATGAGATACAACCTCATACCAGTCAGAATGCCAATTACCAAATAGTCAAAAAATACCAGACTAGAACAGTGTAAGCAGTTCCTAATGACCTACGCTGGAAAAATTTGAGCAATAAGATAAATAAGGTGGCAATGGATTATAATTCAGGTATATATACAATAAATATTTCTGTCTACACTGACATAAATAAATGGTCGAATAAGTAAACAAATAAGAAAGAGGATACATCTCCTGTGCAGGAGAATTTAAAATAATTGGTGAAGCTCTCCCATCTGAAACAAAAAATAGGATGCTGAAAAAAGAATACTTACAAAGTGTTAGTGGGAGTGTGAATTAGTTCAACCATTGTAGAAAGCAGTGTGGTGATTCCTCAAAGATCTAAAATGAGCTACCATTCAACTCACAATTCCATTATTAACTATATTCCCAAAGGAATACAAATCATTGAATCATAAAAGCACAGATTTTTCTGGCCAGAACTTCTAATACTCTGTTGAACAGGAGTGGTGAGAGAGGACACCCTTGTCTAGTGCCCATTTTCAAAGGGAATGCTTCCAGTTTTTGGCCATTCAGTATGATATTGGCTGTGGGTTTGTCATAAATATCTTTTATTATTTTGAGAGACGTTCCATTGATACCTAGTTTACTGAGAGTTTTTAGCATAAAGGTTGTTGAATTTTGTCAAAGGCCTTCTCTGCATGTATTGAGATGATCATGTGGTTTTTGTCTTTGGTTCTGTTAACTATTTCTAAAGCATGACAGAGACTCAGCGCGAGCATATGCTACTGGAGAAATGGCACCGAAAGACTTGTCCAATGCAGTGTTGACACGAAGTTTCAATTTGTAAAAAACAATATCTATGAAACAGAATGAAGCAAAGTATTATACAGTAAAAGGAAATATGACTGATAGAAAAAGTAGTTAAAATATTAGTGTTGATTTCAAGGTAGTTGGAACCTGTCTAAAAATTAATCTCCATAAATAAAAGTAGGGACCTGAAGATACAAAGCCAATCTCTTAGAACTAAGGATAGATTTCAACAAATTACTTCTTCTTCATTATTATATAGACATATGACCCCACAAATTTCTTCCTTTCCATTAATAATACATATTCAAGTTTAGTTACTTAACATGATTGTTCATAGGATTGCATACTAGTTTCCTCTGAGCTTCCTGCCTAGCTTAGCAAATACCATTAATTCTTGCCTGTAGATTCCTTCTTGTTCTGCTATCAGGTAAAACAGCCACAGCAGCAACTGAAACATCAAGAGCAACAACAAAACAAAAGAAAACTGTAGAATACTAAGGAGACTTAACACAAATAGTTCTACCTCAGGATGTTTAATAATCAAACTCAATATGGTCAAAGACAAAGGAAAGATCCTAAAAGCAAAAAGAACAAGGCAAAAATAAGATACAAAAACAATCCCATACAGCTGTCAGCACACCTCTCATTGGAAACATTATAGGCCATAAGAGAGTGGCATGATATATTTAAAGTGCTGAAGGAAACATATATGTGTATGTGTATATATATATATATATATATATATATATATGTTTATATATATGTATATATATATATATATGTTTATATATATGTATATATATGTTTATATATATGTTTATATATGTATATATATGTGTGTATATATGTATATATGTTTATATGTGTGTATGTGTGTATACATATGTGTGAATATATATGTGTATAAAGTGCTGAAGGGAATATATATATGTGTGTGCATATGTATGTGTATATATGTGTGTGTGTATATATGTGTGTATATATACATACACACACACACACACACACACACACACACACACATATATATATCCTACAATAGTCTATCCAGAGAAAATATCCTTTAATCATAAAGGAGAAATAGAATTTCTCAGACAAACAAAGCTGAGGGATTTCATCAGCACAAGACCTGCACTACAGAAAATGCTAAAGCTAATTCTTCAATCTGAAAGAAAAAGACATTAATGAGCAATAAGAAATCTTCTGAATGTACAAAACTTACAATAATAAGTCCACAGAAAACAGAATATTATAACACTGTAATTGTGGTATATCTTGAGTAGAAAGTCTAAAAGATAAATTTATTAAAAATAATAACTTTTGAAGACATAGACAATATAATGAGATATAGTAGAAAAAAGGTTGAAAAGCAGAGGTTGAAGTTAAACTAGAGACTTTTATTAGTTTTCTCCTTGTTTGTTTATTAATTAGTGTTAGGTTGTCATCAGTTTAAAATAATGAGCTATACTATTTTCAAGCCTCATGGAAACTTAAACTCAAAAACTACATAATAGATACCCCCAAAATAAACAGCAAGATTAGAAGGATAACACCTGAGAAAATCACCTTCAATAAAATGAAGACACGAAGGAAGAAGAAAAGAAAGGGAAGGCCCCAAAACAACCAGAAAACAAATAACAAAATGACAGGAGTAAGTCTTTACCTATTATCAATAATAATATTGAACATAAATAGACTAAACTTTCATGCAAAAGACAGAGTGGCTAAACAGAATTTTTAAATAAAAGACTTAATTATTTTTTGCTTACACAACAAAGACTTCACTAACAAGACACATGTACATGGAAAATAAGGGAAGAATACAGATATTCCAGGAAAAAAAAAACTTAAAAAAACAGGAGTTGCTACACTTTTGTCAGACAAAATAGATTTCAAGACAAAAACTATAAGAAGAGACAAAACTGGCATTATATAATAATAAAGGAGTCAATTCAGCAAGAGAATATAACAATCATAAATATATATGTTATAAATACACCCCACACTAAAGCACGCAAATATACATAGCAAATATTATTAGAGTCAAAGAAAGCGATAAGCCCCAATACAATAATAGCTGGAGATTTTAATCCCACTTTCAGCATTGAACAAATTATCCAGATAGAAAATTAAAAAAAAAAATTGGATGTAAACTGCACTATAAACCAAATAGACCTAATAGTTATTTACAGAACATTTCATCCAACACATTCTTCTCTTCAGCATATGAATGATACTCATGAACAGACCATTTGCTAGACTGCAAAAGAATTTTAGAAAATAAAAAATATTGAAATAATATCAACTATCTTTTTTCACCACAATAAAATATAACTAGGAATCAATAAAAAGAGGAATTTTGGAAACTATGTAAATATATGGAAATTAAACAATATGCTCCTGAATGACAAGTGGGTAAATAGAAATTTAGAAGAAAATTTAAAAGTATTTGAAACAAATGATAATGGAAACACAATATACCACACCTATGTGATACAGTAAGAGCAGTTGGTATGGTTTGGCTCTATGTCCCCACCCAAATCTCATTGCGATTTGTATTCCCATAATTCCCACATGTTGTGGGAGGAAGCAGGTAGAAGATAATGTGAATCATGAGGGCAGTTTCCCCCCATACTGTTCTCCTGGTAGTAAATAAGTCTCATGAGATCTGATGATTTTATCAGGGGTTTCCGTTTTTGCAAATCCATCATTTTTCTTTTGCCACTACGATGTAAGAAATGTCTTTCATCTCCTGCCACGATTCTGAGGTCTCCTCAGCCAAGTGGAACTGTAAGTCCAATTAAACCTCTTTCTTCTCAGTCTTGGATATATCTTTATCAGAAGCATGAAAATGAACTAACACAGAAGTACTAAGAGGGGAGTTTATAATAATAAGTTCCTACATCGAAAAAGGAGAACAACTTCAAATAAACAAGCTGATGATGTTTCATAAGAAGTAGAAAATCAAGAGTAAACCAAACCTAAAATTAGAAGAAAATAAATAACAAAAATTAGAACAGATATAAATAAAATTGAAACAAAAAATCAAAAATCAATGAAATAAAATGCTGTTTTTTATCAGATAAAATCTATAAACCTTTAGCCTTACAAAAAAAAAAAAAAAAGAACAGACCAAAATAAATAAAATCAGAACTGAAAAACGACAAACTACAACCAATAATGTAGAAATTCAAAGGATCATTAGTAGCTAAATACCAATGAATTGGAAAACTTAGAAGAAATGGATAAATTACTGGACACAATCTACCACATTCAATCCATAAGAAATCCAAAACCTAAACAGAACAACACTAGATATCAATATCAAAGACAATGCAAATTCCCTAGCAGAAATAAGCTTGAAACACCATGGTAAGACTGCTGAATTTTACCAAATATGTAAAGAAGAACTAGGGGATACTTCCAAACTTATTATACGAGGCTAGTTTTACTCTGATACCAAAACCAGACATGTCAAAAAAAGGAAAAAAAAAATTCAGGTCAATATCTCTGATAAATATTGACACAAAAATCCTCAACAAAATACTAGCAAACCAAATTCAAACACATTAAAAAGATCATCCATTCAGACCAAGTGAAATTTATCCAAGGGATGCAAAAATACTTCAATATATGCAAATCAATCAATGTGATACATGGTATCAACAGAATGAAAAACAAAATCCATATGATAATGTCAATTGATGCTAAAAATATTTGATAAAACTGAACATCCCTTAGTGATAAAAATCCTCAAAAAGCTGAATATAGAATGAACATATCTTAACACAGTAAAAGTCACATACGACAGGCTCACAGCTATTATCATAATAAGTAGAGATAATAAAATAAAATACCTAGCAAAAATCTTAACCAAAAAAGTGAAAGATTGCTATAATGGAAACTATAAAATGTTAATACAAGTAATTGAAGAGGACACTGAAAAACTGAAGGATATTTTATGTTCATGGGTTGGAAGAGTTAATATTGCTAAAATGTGTACACTATCCAAAGTAATGTACAGAGTCAATGCAATCCCTATGAAAATACAAATGACATTCTTCACATAAATAGAAAAAAAATCCTAATATCTATATGGTACCATAAATGTCCAAAATAGTCAAAGCTATCCTGAGCAAATAGAGCAAAACTGGAGGAATCATATTACCTGACATTAAATTATACTACAGAAGTATAGTAATCAAAACAAGAGTCTAGTGCTACAAAAACAGGAATAGACCAATGAAACAGAATAGAGAACCCAAAAATAAATACATACTTCTACGGTGAACTTATTTTTGACAAAGTTGTCAAGAACATACACTAGGAAAATGACAGTGTCTTCTATAAGTAGTCCTAGGAGAACTGGATATTCACACACAGAAGAATAAAATTAGATCCTTATCACTCACCATATACAAAAATCAAACCAACATGGATGAAGTGTTTAATTCTAAGACCTAAAAAATGTGAAACTACTATAAGAAAATATTGGGGAAACTCCAGGATATTGGATTGGGCAAAAATTTCTTGGGTAATACTCCACCAGCTCAGTCAACCAGGGCAAAAATGGAAAAATATGATCACATCTAGTTAGGCATCTTCTGCACAGCAAGGGAAACAACCAGCCAAGTGAAGATACAACCCATGGAATGGGAGAGTATATTTGCAAACTATCCATCTGACAAGGGATTAATAACCAGAATATATAAGGAGCCCAGGCAAATCTATAGGGAAAAGAAATCTAATAATCCAATCAAAATTGGCAAAATATCTGAATAGATATTTCTCAAAAGAAGACATACAAATACCAAAATGGTATATGAAATGTGCTCAATATCACTGACCATCAGAAAACTTCAAATCAAAACTATAATAAGATATCATCTCACCTTAGTTAAAATGGCTTTTATCCGAAGGACAAGCAATGACAACTGTTGGAGAGGATGCAGAGAAAAGGGAACCCTCCTACACTGATGGTGGGAATGTAAATTTATTCAATATTCATGGAGAACAGCTGGGACGTTCAAAAAACTAAATACAGAATTACCACAACATCACTGCTAGGTATATGCTCCAAAGAAAGGAAATCAGGATATAGAAGCTGAGTCTGCACTCTCATGTTTATTGCAGTGGTATTCACAATAGCCAAGATTTGGAAGCAACTTGGGTCCATCAGTGGATTAATGGATAAAGAATATGTGGTACATATATACACAATGGAGGATTATTCAGCCATAAAAATGAATGAGATCCTGTCATTTGCAATTACATGGCTAGAACTGGAAGATACTATGTTAAGTGAAAGAAGCCAGGTACAGAAAGACAAAATTCATATGTTCTCACTCATGTGTGGAATATAACAGAACAAAACAACTGAACTTATGGAGATATAGAGTAGAATAATAGTTATCAGAGGCTGGGAAGTGTAGTGTGGGGTTGGGGGGGTGGAGATGGTTACTGGGTACAGAAACATGGGTAGACAGAATGAATGAGATCTGGATTTAATAGCACAACAGTGTTGCTGTAGTCAGTAATAATTTATTGCACATTTAAAAATAACTAAAAGACAATATTTGGATTGTTTGTAACACAAAGAAAGAATAAATTCTTGAGATGGTGGATACCTCATTTATCTCATGTGATTATTAGGCATTATAGGCCTGTAACAAAGTATCTCATGTATCCCATAAATATATACACCTACTATGTCCCAACAAAAATAAAACTTAAAAATAAATAAATAACAGCAAAAGTCAATAGTTTTCTATTATTGTCTCACTTCAGCATAACCTTTTCCAGGACCTTTTCCAAATTTTTACCATATTTAAAGCTCAAATGAAAATCAAGTTGAAGCATTCTTCCTTCCTTACACAGCTCTCCTTCAGTTTATCAAGTTGCACTTCTGTTCTCACTGATCTGTATTTCTGGAATTCACCAGCTCTTCTAATTCATGCTCAGTCATAGCCCCCTTTATCAGTACCACCTTTACACCTCACTAGAGTTGCTCTTCCCTGGACCACCTTGATTTAGACGAACTGAATCTGCACTTATTATTAACTGCACTCCTCATCATAGCAGAGTCCATGAAGCCAAGGAGAGGTGTTCAGTGAGATCTCTGCCCTACTTTCTAGACCACATAGATGCTAACAGGAACAAGAAAAGAATGAAGATAGATGCAGGGCCAACAGATTTGCTAAAGAGAAAGTCGCTGTTTAAACAAAAATTTTATTTACGCTTCTCAAAGGAAATCTAATAATTAACATATTATTATAACGTCTGCATTAGCTCATTTAATCCTCACTGTATCTCTGTACCATAGGTACTATGATTATTCTCATTGTACAGGCAAGAAAAAACAGATGTAGAGATTTATAAAAAAAAATTCCCAAAGCCATAAATGTTGTATGTGACATACATAGGATTTTCACCCAGGAAGTGCAGTTTCCTAGAAAGAACTCCTCAACCATGTGGACTCTAGAAACAAGACTAAGAAAAACAGAAATGTAGATCTCTTTTTCTTTAGCTAGAACATAAACCAGAAGGACAGAGGTAAGACAAAGAATACTAGTCACAAAGAAGTACAAAATATTAGATATTATTGAGCTAAGATTTAACTTATTTCAGTTTCCAAAAATTATGATATTCTTTTTTTTCTTCCTCAATAGTGTGTATGCCAACTATGTAATTAAGAGTTTGATTGGAGGAAAAAACAAATGACTTAGCCTCCAGGTTAATTCCTTTAACAAAATGAGCAGAAGTAACAGATTTGTGCAAATTTTCTGATAGCTCTTTCAATAACCTGATTTCCTTATATGCATTCATTCTTGAGTTTGCCTTTTTAAAAATAGTTTACATATAAATGTGTATGCTAAAGTAACTGCAATATCATATGAAACTATTCTATTTTGCCAAAGTATTAATAATACTTATAATATTTCTCCTAGACTCATTCTTATTATAAAATTATTTGATAAAATTAACTTTTAATCAAATTTCTTTGATGGTTATTTAATCAAGGCTACATGTTGCATAACATTATAATTATTTATCTTGTCATTTGTGGAGAAGCCACAGATTCTCAATGCCAGCTCGTGAAAGCAGCCAGGAGGGGAGCTGTTCAAGGCCACGGAAACCCACCTCTTGCATCAGCATGTCCTGGATGTGGGACATGGAGTCAAAGGAGATCATTTTGGAGCTTTAAGATACGACTGCACCGCTGGATTTTGGACTTGCATGGGCCCATAGCCCCTTCATTTTAGCCAATTTCTCCCTATTGGAACAGTTGTATTTACCCAATGCCTGTGTCCTCATTGTATCTAGGAAGTAACTAACTTGCTTTTGATTTTACAGGCTGACTATGGAAGGGACTTCTCTTGTCGCAGATGAGACTTTGGACTGTGGACTTTTAAGTTAATGCTGAAATGAGTTAAGACTTTTGGGGAGTGTTGGGAAGGCATGATTGGTTTTGAAATGTGAGGGCATGAAATTTGAGAGGAGCAAGTGGCAGAATAATATGGTTTTGCTGTGTTCCCACCCACAACTTATCTCGAATTATAGCTCCCGTAATTCCCACGTATCATGGGAGAAACCTAGTGGGAGGTAATTGAAACATAGGGCAAGACTTTCTTGTGCTGTTCTTGTGTTAGTAAATAAGTCTCACAAGATGTGATGATTTTATAAGGGGGACTTCCCCTGCACACGACCATGTAAGACCTGACTGTCCTCATTCACCTTCTGCCATGACTGTGAGGCCTCCCCAGCCTATTGGCACTGTGAGTTAATTAAACCTCTTTCCTTCATAAATTAAAAAATACATATATTTATTTTGTCATTTCTGGATGAGAAATTATGTTAACAAAATTTTTATTTAAATAGTGAAAGTCTTAATTTCTGAAGAGTTGCTTCTATATTTGTATTAAGTCTTCACGGATCAATGCACATTTTCTGTAATTGCTTCTTTTTCAAAACTGGAGAAGCTTCATTGTCACAGAAGATAAATTGAAATGTCTTTTAACTAGGCCCTTATGACTTTCAGATTCTCTGAAATCTAGTTACTATTTTGAACATATAAAATTACTTTGGCAGATAGTTGCCTCACTCTTGTTTCTAGAAATATAGGTCAAGTATTTAATCATCAAACAACCACAGGTATTTAACAGGCTCATATTTTTCACGATAATAGAAAACCCTAGGGTTACTTTGTAATAGAGCAACTCATATGAATCTTAGTTCGAGTTATTGTAAGATGTTATCAAATTCAGAATATTAGACCTTTCTGCATGAATATTCATATTGTTTTTATAATTTTAGATTTTAAGCCAAATTCATAACATGAATATGTTTTTTGACAGTTATATGAGTGTGTACCAATGAAAGGGCTTGGATTTTGGCTAGGCAAAATCTTTTTTTTTTCTCTTTTATTTTAATCTTTATTTATTACCAAATTAGTTTTTACTGGATAAGCTCTCATTAATATTGATTTCTTATTATCTGCTAAATCTGTTATATTCACATGCCTTTTGGTTAAAACTTTGCTGACATAATTAAATGCATTCTTTATAATTAAAAATAAAAAGTGTTTCCCTTTTTACTGATATGATAAGTGCTTCAAATTATGATTAAAATAGTGCCAGTACATTTTCATTGTAAGATTATTTTTTCCAATTTGGAAAAATGTGTTTTGAAATAATTACACAGCATATACCAGAAAAATGGCAATTTCTTTAGTATTATATTGTGTCGCAAACATTATCGCTAATATCTAAACATCCATTAATAATCATCCTCTGTCTCTCTTTCTCTTTTCTCTCCTTCTCTCCTTCTTTGATTTTATTCTCTCTCACTCTTCTTGCCTTTTGCTTTCAGCCCCTAAACATTCTTCTAGGTGCTAAACATACAAAATAAAGTGTCCTTGTTACTCAGAAGAAAGCACTGGATAACTCTTTTCTTCACTTTCCTCAGATCACTCTTCAGAGGTCACCACATCAGTGACATTGTCCCCAGAAATCCTAGTATCGTATATGCTCATGAAGTCGCTGTGTACCTTCTTACCTTGTATTTTTCCTTCACTGCTGTCATCACCTCCTCTCACATGTTGTTTCTCTCCCACAACTAGAAGGAGTCGATATTGTTCTCCTTCAGTAGAGATTAGAAGGTAATCAATATTGTTTTACTTCACTAGAGATTACCTTCTACTGAAGGAGAACAATATTGACTTTGCGCTTTTTGTCACTGTTTGTCTTTTCCTGAAACAGAGTCTCACTGTCTCCCAGGCTGGGGTGCAGTGGTGCGATCTCGGCTCACTGCAACCTGCGCCTCCCGGGATCAAGTGATTCTCCTGCCTCAGCCCCTGAGTAGCTGGGAC
Source organism: Plecturocebus donacophilus (assembly GCA_004027715.1). Taxonomy (NCBI): domain Eukaryota; kingdom Metazoa; phylum Chordata; class Mammalia; order Primates; family Pitheciidae; genus Plecturocebus; species Plecturocebus donacophilus. Next base: position 11,060 of record PVKP010038752.1, read on the forward strand.
TACAGGCATGTGCCACTATGCTGGGCTAATTTTTGTATTTTTAGTAGAGACAGGGTTTTGCCATGTTGGCCAGGCACCTCCTGAACTCCTGACGTCCTGATCTGCCTGCCTCAGCCTCCCAAAGTGCTGGGATTACAGGCGTGAGCCACCACACCTGGCCTTTGTCACTGTTTTTTATGCCTATACAAAATCCCTGAGATAAAGTGGACTTTTGATGAATATTTGTGGAACAAATAAATGCATAAAGAATCAACTTTCTGTGTTATTATTATTAATAATTATTAATAATCATCTGGAATATTTAATAATATTTAACAATATTTAAACAATATTTAATTTAAATATTTAACAATATTTCATAATATTCCAGACAATATTCAATATCCACTGAATATTGATTTAATAATATTTAATAATAGACACACATTGAATATTCCTTGTGTTGTAGAAACTCATAGGCTCACTACAGTACCTAACAGTGGGGAAGACAATATCTTGGAAGGGCTTGGAATGAATGTTCCATAAAGAGTAGTGAGAATGACAAAACTTGGAGTTAGCTTCTCTTCTGGAGAATTCTGAAGTTAGTAGGAATTTGTTCAAGCTGCCTCTGATATCAAGTCCTAGTTAAGCAGCAACTACAGGACAGCAAGTCTTTCGTATGGAAAGAATCGGATTCCTTGGGGCAAAATGGATGCCTACAGGAGGTGGCATGACCTGAACCATTTTAATGGTGTTTTGATCATAAATGAAGGGTACTTAGATGTGAAATGGGAAGTTTTAGCTCCAGAAGAGAGGACTTGACAATATCTGAAAGTTGCTGTAGCCATAATGAATGTTCTAATTATAAATGGATGGATGCCTATGTGATCTGTTTGTGGTCTTTCAGGAACAGGGGAAATGGTAGGACAGGGCTATTTTTGCAGGAAGTGATGGGAGAAAATAAAGACATTCAGCCCTTCAGGACTGAAAAAATGGCATAAAGTATTACATTTGTTACATATCTGGTATCAACAAGCATTCGAGTCTGAAATCTTTATTGTTTTTAAAAAGGAAAGTAAAAGCAAATGTTATAAAAGTTATATTTTTAAAAAACAAGATCGACTTGTACATACACCTAAACATATTGGCCTTCAAAGAGCAAAAAAAATCTTATTTTTATAAGGGTATTTCTGAATTTATGCATACTACTAAATAAAATATTTTAAGTGAAAGTATATAAAACAGCAGTTAGAATTAGCTCTCACTGTCATGAATAAGGCCCAAATTATATTTGACAATCAGAGTTTCAACAGCAAAGTGTTATTGGGTGATTATTATATTTAAAAGAAAAGGAACAATATGTTAGCTTCAATAATATATTATTTGTTAAAATAAATCGTTCCTATATTGATGTGACTTATGACGCAGATACATTGCAATTAGAAGATTTAGTTTTTGATAGAGTTGATAGAAGACTTTTCAACAGTAAAATAATTGTCATTTTAAGGGAAATTTTCACTTTAAAACATGAAAATAACAAAGCTCTGAATACAGACACTCTTAAATTACTTTAATAAATCAGATCTTTTCTTATTCTTCACGCTCCATAAAAATAACATAATATTATCAAACATATAACTATTTATATCCTTCCATCACCACAACAAATCATATATTATAAAGTGGCATAATTATTTACTACCATATTAGAAAAATGTATCTTACATAAAAATATACCCAAACCACTGGAAATATATAAATTGTTTAAATGTCAGCAGAGGAGACAGAATTTAGATATGAATTCTAATAAAGTAGTTGTTAGATTGGTTATTTTTTCCTTTACAATATATTATTATGTGTTAGAATTCATTTATTAAGTTTATCAGAAAATGAACCTTGTGACTATGTATTATTACCTATATGTGAGATTTCTAAATCCATTTTATAATAATTTATTAGTAGATTCTATTTATGCAGATAGAAGTAAAAAAACAGAAACAACTCGTAATTTATCTTAAGTTAAACACTAGTCTTGAGACTATTTCAATAAGAAACCAACATGGTGATTCTATGTATTTTAAATCAGTCCTCTAATTCTGTAGTTAATGGACATATATATATAATTAATCAATCAAATATACATGTTTAAGTTTTTTTGATATTAAATTAATGTAAAATTATGTTAAAAGCTAGTATGTGAAGGCACTATAATCTGCACTTCGAAAATTATAAAAGTATTTATTTATCATTCTGGGGTACTTCATTAAACTTATAACATTAATAGAAAGACAAGTTACGCCTGTATCATAATGTTAAAAATTGAAAACATGTGATGTCTTATGAAAATATGTGACGAAGTTCCAAATGTAGGGTAGCAATATTAAGTGTGTGAATACATTGCATAAGGAAATGAAAAAGATACTTGCACATGCATGTTTATAGCAACACAATTTCCAATTGCAAAAGTATGGAACCAGCCCAAATGCCCATCAATCAACAAATGGATAAAGAAAACATTGTATATGTAATATATTTATAGATCTATATCATGGAATTCTACTCAGTCATGAAAAGGAACAAAATAATGGCATTTGCAGCAACTTGGATAGAAATGGTGACGATTACTCAAAGTGAAGTAACTCAAGAATGGAAAAACAAACTTCCTATGTTCTCACTCATAATTGGGAAGTAAGCTATGAGGAAGCAAAGGCATCAGAATGATACGCTGGATTTTGGGGACTTGAGTGAAAGAGTGGGAAGGGGGTCAAAGGATAAAAGATTACACATTGAATACAGTTTACACCGCTTAGGTGATGGGTTCACCAAAATCTCAGAAATAAAAATAAATAAATAAAGCAAGCAAATATTCCAATGTGGTAGAATAATATCTTCTCTTTGAGGCCTCATTGGAAGAATGTGTATTCTATTTCAAATGCCACTCCTGAGATGCTTCTGATCTCCATCTTTTACTATTTTGTGCAATCATTTATCCTCATCACTAACAATGTCATGGAGCCTGAGACTAACCATGAAAACTCACACACACACATAGACACACACACACACACACACAACACACACACACACACACACACACACACAAATCTATTCATCATTCCACATCCTCACTAACCTCTGCCATCTACCTCATCTTTGCTTCTCAAGTAAAGAGAATTTTTTTTGTAGATGCAACTTTAACTCCCTATTTACTTTTATTCTGTAGTTTCTATGCTCAGATCTCACTGAAACTGTCCTGTATAAATTTACTACTTTACTAACCTGACACTTAAAAACTTGATGTTTTCATATATCCTCCCACACAGATCCACTGTTCTTCAGTGCTTTTGATGAAACCATTATCAGTCATTCTTGATTTTAACCAAATTACAAACTCCACAGCACTTCAAACATAAACATAGACACACCTCTTTGCTCTCTCCTTAATAGCCTCTAAGAGCTTTAAAAGACTAAATTCAAATCACTGGCTGGATATAAACAGTTGTTAAGGTCTTACTCTGTTCCTCCCATTGTGAATGTTCGTTCACTCATTCATATTCTAATCTCTTAACCCAATTATTTTCTCCATACACAATAGCTTTCCCATTTTCACCTCCTTTTCTGCCCAAATCACATTGCATAATTGGTGAGACCCAATCCTACTTTGCCAGTAACATCAACATACTTGTGTTATTTTTTCCCTTTCCTTTCTTGTACAGTCTTTGAGATAGTCTATATTCTATTTGCATAGTTCCTCCACTAGGGCTTTCTATCATAATTGATAAAAATCACATAAATACAGAGGAAGGCTCATCTGAAAATTCATGGTTTCCAACATCATCTTGGCTCCTGCATTTTTGAGAAATATTCTATTTTCCCAGAGAGCTTTCTGTTAAATTGTTACCACAGTTTATTACAACAACTCCACAAACGTTGTAATCCAGCATGTACTCACAAATAACCAGCATATGACTGCACTTCTGTTTCATATACACACAAGGATTCAATAATCAATCCTCACTCAACTCATACAAATTCAATAGTATATGTCTTAATCTTGTTTTCACCATACACATCCTCTCCAAAATGGACTATTCTGCTAAATTTTGAGTTCATTTTTCATGTCTTAGAAATTGAAAAAAAGCAATTTTATACATTCAACCTTTCCTTCACTATCTTCTATCACCATTTTTATTTCTTATTTAAATTTTATCTTTGTAGAGACAGGATCTCACTATGTAGCCCAATCTGGTTTCTTAACTCCTAGGCTCAAGCAATTCAAACATATCAGCCTCCCAAGTGCTGGAATTACAGCCATGAGTCACGATGCTCAGCCTCTATCAGTGTTTTAAAATGCATTCAGATTTCTTCCATCTAATCTAGAAAACAAACACAAATCTTAGTTCCACATTTGTCTACAACTTTTTCTCTCTTCTCTTTCACAGGTATCACTTCTTCCATTTCATTTTCTGACCAGTCCTCAATCTATTGCACTATGAATTAATAGCCTCACCATTCAGCTAACATTGTCTTTTGAAGATCATCAAATAATTTACCTATGTTAAATCCAGTGTCCACCATCTACATGTATTTCTTTACTTTTGTATTACATGACAGTGTTAACCCAACATCCTTACTGGAAACACTCTGTTACTAGTTTCAAAAACAACATTTTGTTTCGTTTGGTTTTCTTTATACCTTTTTATCATCCCCTATCAATCTCTTGAATTCATATTTTTGCTAAATGGATCTTACAATGTCATAGTCCTCATTCCCTTCTACTTGAATCTTTATTTTGACTGGAAATTTTTGTACTCAAGTTAGAAGTACTGTAAGTTCAGAGATTGGTTTAATAGTTTCATTTCTCTTCAAAGTCCTCATCCTTTTTAAATAAGGACAGGTAAAATCGTATATATTTACTGTGTACAACATGATGTATTAAAGTATATATACATTGTGGAATGATTAAATCTACCTAATTACAACATTTATTACCACGTATAGTTATCATTTTAGAGAGCATATTTAACATTCACTTTCTCAGCATTTTAAAAGAATACAATATATCGTTATTAAGTATAGTAATCATGCTGTACAGTAGTTCTCTTGAACTAACTCCTCCTGTGTAACTGAAATTTTGTGTTCTATGACCAACATCTCTCCAACCTCTCTCTCTGCTCCTATTAATCTCCGTTCTACTCTTGCCTTTTATGAGATCAACTTTTTTAGATTTTACATATGAGTGAGATAATATTGTATTTGTCTTCCTGTGCTTGGCTTATTTCACTTAGCATGATATACTCCACATTCATCTATGTTGCTACAAATGATAGGATTTTCTTATTTTTATATGTCAATCCACGAGTAAATGGATTTTAAAAAGATGGCATACATACCCAATGGAATGCTATTCAGTGAATATCCTCTTATCGACAGCAGCAGAATGGACAGCACTTTTTTTGTGTGAGAATATAGTCACAGGCTCTGATGCAGGATATGCACTTAAGGTTGGTTATGTTAAGTCGATTCATATTTATGTGTAGCTTTAGGCATAGACTGATATATTGTCTTATTGATAGTTGGTGATTTCTTTTTTCAGTTATGAGTGTCTTTGCTATTATTCCATTTTCTGTGCCATAGGAGGATGTTAGTAAAAATATGGGAGAGGATAAACCTGGAGAACATTAAATGGCTGCCAAGACCCCGAAGCCTTTATTTTATGTATAAATATATACTATCAGATCATTGATTAAAATGCCCAGAATTTAGATTTATATGTTGTTTACTGAAGTCAATAAAATGTTATATTCAGTGGGCTGTGTACTTTACGTAAATTTCACCTAATCAATTTAACATTTTGTTCCACTGAATATTCTCCATCCCACACAAAGCCCCACAACCTTAAAATATGTACTGATTGTGATTAGCACATTGGAAAGATGTGCTCATCACAATCCCCCATATAAAATCAGGGATTATTTCAGCTAGAAAACAATGCCAGAAATTTCACAAGCCCTGCTGTTTTGCTGATACATTATTGTATCATTAAAAATATATTTTGTCCACTAAATTCATGAACTTAGAATTTTTTCATTAAAAGAGTTATTTTTCTGTTTTGGTAACCATCTCTCTTATTTTCTATTGATAGTATACAAATACATCTTATTATATTTACTAATAGTTTTCATTAAAACATATTGTTCTTCAATTCCATATATATATTTTTTTAATTTTGGTCTTTTTATTGGACAAGATTGTTTTTTTCTCCCTTAGCTATGTATATTTTTGCACGGTTATATTTCTGGACAAAGAGCCCAGATTGGGATAATTTTTGTTTGTTCCTTACATAGTGTCCCAGATTCTGTTTTGAGAGGAGCATTGTAAATTAATATGATTACAGTGTTACTCTCATTATTTATTTTCTGTAGAATCTACCATATTAAGACATATTATTTGCAGTACTTAGATCAAATTGAGAATACAGTCTAGTTAGTTTCTAGGCATTGCAGTTGTAAGCATCTATTTTTTTTTCTCCTTAGACAATGAGTTATACCTATTTTGTTTTTCAGGAATGGGAAACAGAACTGATGAGTTTTTCTAAATTCATTCGACACTGAAGTCCTTCATGATCTAGTGCTCTATTCATTAGGAATAATATATTGAACTGATATCTCTGCTAATAACTGTATGTGTATAACAGAAAGCCCTTTGTGTACAAATGTAGAATACTGAGAGAGCCACTACCCCAGGAATCAGAAAATCAATGATGTGGTTATTCACTAAGCTCATCATCTGCTAAATATCTACAGGGCCTAGAAAATAAAATTGATCACTCTGGGCTTACGAAATTAACACTGTACAATGTATTCTCAAAATCAAATGTCCCCTATTTCTAAGACATTCAACCATATCATAAACCTGTGAATAATCATGTTATAAAATTGTTATACATTTAAATATATGTTTCACTAATACATACATATTATGTTTTAAGTATATTCTACCTAGCCCTTCAAGTTTATTCAATAAAATTATTTTTATTATTCCAGGTCTTCTAGAATAGGTTATTTTGTTTTCTACTATTGAACTGGAATTGAATATAGCAAAGGCTTCAAAAACCCATCTCATTTCTCTGAACAAATGGACAAGAGAAATAATTAGTCTGCAGACTAAAGCTCTAAATGTGAATAAACTTGTATACAGAAGAGAGTTAAAAAAAAAAACAAAACAAAAGATATATAGACGTTAAAACATCATCACTTATGTGAAGTGACCAATGTCCTTTGTAAGAGTTCTGGAATACAGGGCCCAGCAAGTTATTTGAATTGTATTCAGGTTGTTTCTTGGCATTGGTAGGTATGATAGTGAGCTCCATTCATTCATGGCCACTGCTGCCTTGTGTTGAAATCTGTTTTATAGTTAAAATAACTCTTATCTAGAAAACTTGAAATCAAAATTGTATAAGTGATAAATTTTATAGCTCTGCAACATTTAAAAACATATCAAAGAAAAACTTTAGGGAGTTTAGTTCCCCCTAGTGGTAACTGAATCATCAAAATTCTACAAAATTTATAAAAGGCTCAAATCAGAAGATTCAAGTCACCTTAAAAACTGAATAATATCATCATTTCACAAATTTTGAAATAAAGTCTAAGGACATGATGTAAGCTAAAAATATTGGAAAGCTGAATGGTAACAGAAAGTTGTGTTCTGATTCCCAGATCAATGTTTACTGATAATACATAAAATTATTTTGGCTTATTTGTTTATTTCAGATTAAGACAGTACAATATTTTTCAATATCATAATTTTAATACATATATGTCTGTATATAAAAATTAAAATTACAGTAACAGCAGTAACTTTTAAGCCACATCAACAGACTTCTATTGTTCAACATAATAGATGCTAGAATTTAAAGAGTAACATTAATATTTCAGCTTAATAAAATTACAGTCAAATTCTTCTATGAATTTTTACCAAATATAAATACAAAAACTTCATTGTTTTTAAGACTAAACAGCAAAACAAGTGAAGTAATTCTAAAAGGATTTCATTAAAATATTTGAAAGAGCATTTCATCTCTTACATTTTTGGTTTAGCATTTAGGTTTTAGGATTTTTATTTATTTATTTATTTGTTTTAAGAAGGACTTTATAGGTGACCTTTGCTTGTAGACTAAATCTAAGAGAAGATGGCAATTTGAGGATTGAACTTGATAATTTTTCATGCTGTCACAAATGATCTATATGTTTCATTATCTTATGAACTTAAATCCTCAGGCAACTGAGTTCCTTGAACAGAAAGGCTGAAGCTACTTATTTGAAATAAACATAACTATGATATATACATAACTATGTGATGTTGGAAAAGAAAGGAAAGAAACACATTAGTATCTAACTTTAAATTACAGTTACTAAACTTTGTCAAAATGTCATTAGGTCTATTTTTAGTTTAGAATGTGGACACAAATTTTTGAATTTGTTTATTCTCTGAGTTATATCAAATATTTCTGCCCTCGTTTGCTGCTTTTACTATTAAAATTCATTCTTTCTTTCTTTGTATCTATCATCATGCCAAAAGGGGTGTAGTCGATTTCAGACCGATTTATATGTTATATTGAGACAAAGACATGCCACATGGATATATATTACAGGAATGTGAAAACAAATAGTTTTTAAGAAGAAAATATAGCAAAAATACAATTTTTATTTTGAATGTTTTATGTTTTATATTATTTGTTTAATAGTTGAAAGTGGTCTTTAACCACATATGCTCCATTCATTATTCACTCAAGGAAAACAAACGACTTTGGCTGAAGAATATATGGCTACTATATTTATAATTTTGACACTGAGAAAATGTATTGCATTTTAGTTCACAAGGGATATATTTTACAGGTATGTAATTTTCAAATAGTTAACCAGATTATTCAGTAAATATGAATATGCATCTTATAGGTGGCAATAACAATTAAGAAGTTGAAATCTGGTTAATACAGATGACGTTAAACATCCTGAAGTTAATATTTATAACTTCCTTCTAAGAAACTTCCTCAAATAATGCTTTCTTGTTCTTATATTTATGTTATATTTCAACTCGAATTTCCCTACCTAGTATAACTGAATATATGTATATATAATGTATATGCTTTAAATATTATGCTAGTATATAAGTATTCTCATAGGAGTGATATACATTTACTATATATTAGTGCAACATATATTTAAATTTATAACAATTTTTAACACATGATTAGTCACAGTTTTCTGAGATTAAATACTTTGTTTCTTTCACTGCTTTTCTTCTATTTAAATTTTTCAATAGTTTTTTCCCTGAGAATATCATAGCAAAAGAGTGAATCAGGAGGGGACTCCCATTCACAATTGCTACAAAAAGAATAAAATACCTAGGAATACAACTAACAAAGGATGTAAAGGACCTCTTCAAGGAGAACTACAAACCACTGCTCAAGGAAATAAGAGAGGACACAAACAGATGGAGAAACATTCCATGTTCATGGTTAGGAAGAATCAATATCGTGAAAATGGCCATACTGCCCAAAGTAATTTACAGATTCAATGCTATCCCCATCAAGCTACCAATGACCTTCTTCACAGAACTGGAAAAAA
>PVKP010038753.1:0-20644 GCA_004027715.1 Plecturocebus donacophilus
TCCTTCCTCCCTTCTCTCTCTCCCTTTCTTCCTTCCTTTATTCCCTCCTTCCCTCCCTCCCTTTTCCCCTCTGTCCTTCCTTCCCTTCCCTCCTTTTCTCTTCTCTCTGCTCCCCTCCCCTTCCCTCTTGTTTCCTCCTTCCTTCCTTCCCTCCTTTCTTCTTTCCCTCCCTGCTTCTCTCCCTTCCTTTCCTCCTTCCATCCTTCCCTATCTCCATCCTTCCTTCCGTCCTTCCCTCCTATTTCCCTCCTTCCTTCTTCCCTCCCTCCCTTCCTTCTTTTCTCTCTCCCTCCCTCCCTCCTTCCTTCCCTCCTTCCTGCCTTCCTTCCCCCCGTCTTCTTTCCTCCCTCCCTCTCTGCACTCAATCCCTCACTCTCTTCCTTCTTTCATTGTCACAGGATCCTTCCTCCATTCAAAACCTTAGAGGCTGTGGGACAGAGGCTAAGGGAGGGGTCCTGCTGGAGCCGGGGTGGAAACTGCCCCCTGCGCACTCAGCTCCTGCCTTTAAGGCCGCCCCCAAGGCACCTCTAGAGAAACCCAAATCTCCACAGAACATATTTGAAAACAGCTGGTGTTCAGGCAAACTCTAGAGACAGATGTGGAGTCTGGCTACAATCAGGGAGATTCCCACCCTCCTGAAGTCTCCTGGAGAGTGAGTCAGTGGCCGTGGGGACCAGCCCTGGGGTCTCCCCAGTCCTCTCAGTGACAGAGGAAAGGCAGGCAAGGCTGTTCTCATTTCCCAGGGAAAGGCACCGGCATGAAGAGGAGAAACAGGGTGTGCCCCAGGTTGAGGGCCACCCGGAAACCTCCAACTTCATTCAACTACTTGCAGAAGAACTGTCGGGCCCTGGGTGCCCCCGGCGCCCCCTCCCCACCCCTCCATCTAGTGGGAAGGAATGTCGGTGACGCACCGTGGTGGTGTAGGCAGCATCGGGGTCGTCCTCCAGCACCCGTGAGAGCCCGAAGTCTGACACTTTGCAGACCAGGTTGCTGTCCACCAGGACGTTGCGGGCGGCCAGGTCTCGGTGGACGTAGCCCAGGTCTGAGAGGTAGCGCATGCCGGCGCCCACGCCTCTGAGCATGCCCAGCAGCTGCATGATGCCGAACTGCCCGTCGTGGGTCTGCAGGGGGACATGGCTTGGGCTTCAGGAAGGCCCAGCGAGGTGCCTGGTCCGTGAACAGGAACCCCTCCCATCTGCATGATGCTCTTGAGTTGAGACACAAGTTGCAATTTACCAAGAGCTTCACTGCTTCTGAAGCACGTTGCAGTTAAGGGTAAGTCTCACGGGCTCATTTACCCTCACAGCGACCCTGCCAGGTAGGTGGGGCCACAATGACTGCTTAACCATTTTGCGGAACGAGAGATGGAGGCCCAGAGAGGTTAAGCTCTGTGCCTAAAGGCACCCAGCAAAGAAACCACAGGGCAGAAGCTGGGAATCCAGCTGTCTCCCCCACAGCCAGCATGCCCCCCAACTGGGTGGGGCCTGGATTCCCACAGGAGCACCCCCTCAGCTTGTGTGCAGGGCAGCAGGACCCCGTGGAACAGAGGGACTTCCATGTGATGGGGGCGGAAAGGCAGTTTAATTGACTGGCTGATCGCGAACACCTCCTCCCTATACCTGCCTCCAGTTCCCCAGGCCTGCTGTGATGTCCAAGCCAGGGAGGGGGGCTAGAGGGCTTTGCACTATCTCCCAACACCCAGACCGGAACCCCTCCCCAAGCCATTCGAGAGGCGGGGCGGACACGCACCCTCAGGAAGGCGTCCAGAGAACCGTTCTCCATGTACTCCGTGACGATCATCGCCAGGCGGCCTGGGGCGGGCGGTGGGAGAGGCTGGCTCTTGGTTTGGGGCTCAGGGTTGCTGATCAGAGCTCTGAGGAGCATACTGCCAACCCAGGGCCTGTGCCAGCACGGGAAGCCCTAGGGTGCCTTGGTTTCCACTGGGGTCTCAGGCTCTGGGCACCCCGAGTCATTTAGGGACCTGAGCCAATAGGACAGGGTCAGGCAGGGCAGAGCAGGATGGATGAGGGGACGGACACAGAGGACTGTCCAGGCAGGAGGGCACTACAGGGTGAGGCTGTCCCTGCCTGGCACCTACCTCGGGTGACGACACCCTCGAGGCGGATGATGTTGGGGTGGTCGAATTGCCCCATGATGGACGCCTCGCTCAGGAAGTCCCGCCGCTGTCTCTCCGTGTAGCCGGCTTTGAGGGCCTTAATTGCCACGGGCACATCCCGCTGTCCTGGCATCCGCAGCCTCCCGTAGCAGACTTCCCCCGACTCTCCTGCAGACCCCCGAGAGGGGCAGGCAGGGGAGGGCAGTGGGACCCTCAGACTCCCCAAGCCTCCCAGGCCCTTGTACCCCCTGGGCCTGCTAGGCCCCTGGGTCACACTCTTCCTCTGCCCTGGGTGCCCCCCACCACCACCTTGCCTCATGCTGTCTCCACCCTCACAACCTCCGAGACTTACCAGAGCCGATGATTTTCTCGATGTGGATCCTGGAGGCCTCGATCTCTCGGGTGAAACTGCGGCCCGCCCGGCCTGGCTCCTCGTAGGTGTGCGGTTCCGCATAGAACTGGGGCTCTGGGAGCTTTCCCGGGGGATGGTGCAGGGGCAGGAAGACAGGTGGGGGTGCTGAGGGGTGGGAGAAGAGCCTTGAGTGGAGTCCAGGAGGGAGTTCTCTCTGTGGCATTCCCTGGGCCTGGAATGGGTCTGGGGTGGGGTGAGGGGTGTCTCTGGCAATCTCTGGATGTGGTAGCAAACAGCACACACCCCATAAGTGCTTCCCAAGTGAAAGTGTGGTCTCCGTGGAGTCACTCTGGAGTTTCTATGGGGCTATGGAGTCTCCAGTGAGTTCTGGGCCTGTCTGTCATTTTCTAGGATCACTTTTACAGTCCTTGAGATCTTTTTAAATTGTTCTGGGGTAGGGATGTAGCAAAAATAAGTTTTTGCCACAAGGGTCAACTTTGATTCATTGAATATAGTTTCTGGCCCGGTGTAGTGGCTCACGCCTAGAATCCCAGCACTTTGGGAGGCCGAGGCGGGCAGATCACTTGAGGTCAGGAGTTGGAGACCAGCCTGGCCAACATGGTGAAACCCTATCTGTACTGAAAATACAAAAATCGGCTAGGCATGGTGGCACGTGCCTGTAGTCCCAGCTACTGGGGAGGCTGAGGCAGGAGAATCTCTTGAACTCTGGAGGCAGAGGTTGCAGTGAGCTGAGATTGAGCCACTGCACTCCAGCCTGGGTGAGAGAGTGAGACCCCATCTCAGGAAAAATAAATAAATAAATAAATTTTAAAAAATAGTTAAGGAGGAATCCGAGGCTGCACCCGGGCCCGGTGTGAATCAGCAACATGCTTGAAGCTACCGTCTAACATGGGCACAGGAGTGGGGCGTGGAGGGAGGCGGCCCAGATGTGCCTTGTTTCCTGGGATCTCTACAGGATCCTGAAAATCCCTCCTTAGTAGGGGTTCTTGTCTGAGAGTATATGAACCTCCCCACTGAAATCATACTCAGATGTGTGCCCTTCGTTGGAGAGAGGGTCTCTAGCAGCCTGAATGGAGTCTGAGAGTCCCAGAGGGGTGAGTGGCACTGCCCTCTGGGGCACCAGGTCTCTGTGACATCCTGGAGTCTGTCTCTGGGGCTCTGGTCTCTTCACTGGGCACTTTCCTCCTTTCCACCTGCGCCACCCCAGTCTCACACTGGGTCCCCCTGTGACCCTCCCTCTGCCCCAGGCCTCTGGGCCCTTCACTCACCCTGTCCATTCTGATAGTGCATCTTCTCCTCGTCCGAGTCCTGGAAGGCCTTGCTGTAGCCACAGTGCCTGCAGAGGAGGCCACCACTCTGCCTGAGGCCAGGCCATCCCTTGCCCAGGACCTGACCCCAACCAAGGGACAAGTCATGGCATCTCTCTTCATGCCCCTTCCCCTGACAGGTTAGTTCCTGCTCCTTACAAAGTCTGTAGGAGAGAGTCCCTGAGCTCAGGCTCTCCACCCAGCTAGACTGTGACAGCTGTGGTGGTCACAAACACGGTGGGATCCTCAAAACGTTCTCAAGTCCACCTGACCCTCTCAGCAAAGTCTACGACACTGCTAACCCCGTGTTATGTGAAAGCACCCTGGGTGGGGGCGTTGGGAGGAGGCTTCTGCAGCCAACTCTGCTGGGTGACCTTGGCAAGCCCCTCCCTTCCTGGGCCAGCATCTCTCCATCAGTTAATGATCCTTACAATTCTCAGTGTCTGGGATCCCAAGCCCACAGACTATCCTGCCTCCACCTCCTTCTGGAATGGAGTGGAGAGGAGAAAGTAACAGAGTATGAGCTCTAGTTTGACAGACCGAGGCTCACGTCCCAGCTCTGGCGACTGTCAGCTGTGTGATTTTGGCAAGAAGCCTAACCTCTCTGATCCCCAATTTACTCACCTGCAAAGTGAGGTCAGAATCTCTACATCACTCACATGTCATTGGGTTAAATGAGGTGATGTGTTTGTAAGTGAGTCAGCCACAGGCACATGGGGACCACTGGCTCGGTGGGGCTGGGAGCAGGCAGGAGGCATGGTGCTTGAGAGGAGGGGCTGGGGGCAGCTGGGCCAGACCACCCACCTCTTCTTGCAGATGAGCAGGAGCAGAAGCACCACCAGGCCCGTGATGAGCGTCAGGCAGATCCAGACGATGGTCCTGGTGTCATAGCGGGGCCCTGCAGGGAAAGCCAGGGTCGGGGGACCAGACTCTCAGCCCTGACCTTCGGCCCAAGGCTCTGGCAGCCTGCAGAGCCTGCCTGGTTGGGATCCTGGGGCCAGTGGGGAGCCAGCCCAGAGTCAGGGTGTAGGCCAGCTCCTCCTCTGCTCACACCTGACCCTCTACTAAACTTCCTCTTCAAGCCCTTGAGACCCGGCTGCCAGCTTCCTAATGCTGGTGCTGCTGCTTCCTGGGACTGTGGGACAGGGGGAGAGTCGCATGTCCTCTGAGCCAGTAAACCCCTGTCCTTCCTACTAACCTGACAGTGATGACATGGAGTGTGCTGACAGCTGTACCTTCCAGCCTCAGTAAACCTTGCCCTCGTCCCTTCCAGGGAGACCCCAGCACTATCTTCAGTTTTCAGATGGAAAGCTGAGGCTCAGAGAACTCGAGGAATTGACTCGAGGCCACACAGTAAATGGGATGGAGGGCTCAGGATTCCCATCCAGGTGGTCTTGAGGGGGTGCCAGGCCTATAAGCACCAGAGGCTCTCAGAAGCCCAGGGAGTCAGACGCCCAGGGATTGCCAGGTGGGCGGTCACAAGCTCTGCCCTAGCTCCCCCATGCGGCAGTTGCTCAGACGGGAGAACTGACTCAGGCTGGAGATTGGGGCAGGAGGAGAGTGAAAGAGACAGCCTCGAAGTCAGAGGGTCCCAAACGTGGTAGTGCCTGGGGATCACCGAGGGCTTGTGAAAACCCAAATGGGGCTGCGCCCCACCCACATGGTTTCTGAAGGGCTGGGGTAAGGACTGGGAATTCGAATTTTTGGTAAATGCCTGGGTGAGGTTGATGCTGCTGGTCCCAGACCCTGACACTGATCTCAGTACCAGCCCGTGTGTGTGTGCACGTGTGTTTGCACATGCGTGTGTGTGTGTGTGTCTATGTGTTTGTGTGTGGAGGGGGGCTGTCACCAGCTCTGCCATCTTAGGCAAGCAACAGTCCTTCTCTGAGCTTGTTTTTCACCTGTGAAAATGCCAACAGAGGCCAGGTGTGGTGATTCATGCCTATAATCCCAGCATGCTGGGAGGCCAAGGCAGGCAGATCACCTGAGATCAGGAGTTCAAGACCAGCCTGGTCAACATTTCTATTAAATACACAAAAATTAGGCCAGGTGCAGTGGCTCACGCCTGTAATCCCAGCACTTTGGGAGGCTGAGGCGAGTGGATCACAAGGTCAGGAGTTTGAGACCAGCCTGGCCAAGATGGTCAAAGCCCATCTCTACTAAAAGTACAAAAATTGTTCAGGCACAGTGGCAGGTGCCTGTAATCCCAGCTACTCAGGAGGTTGAGTCAGGAGAATCACTTGAACCCAGGAGGCAGAGGTTGCAGTGAGCAGAGATCGTGCCACTACACTCCAGCCTGGGCAATGGAGCAAGACTATCTTAAAAAAAAAAAAATTAGTCAGGTGTGGTGTTTTGAACCTGCAATCCCAGCTACTCTGGAGGCTGAGGCAGAGGCTGCAGTGAGCCAAGATCACACCACTGTACTCCAGCCTGAGTGGCAGAGTGAAACTCCATCTCAAAAAAAAAAGGAAAGGAAAAGAAAAACTCCAACAGCACCACTTGACAGGGCGAGGAGAACAGAAATCCTGCATTGGCACCAGCTCAGCCCGCACTAGCTTTCTCCTCGGCCACCTCCCCTTCCACCCCGGGGTCCTGGTGCCTGGGCTGCTCTGCGCCCACACCCACCCCCTCCCTGCACTCACGGGGTTTCCCGGTCTCCACCTCCATGGCCTGGCTGAAGCGGCCGCAGCCTGCCGAGGTGCGGGCTCGGACCTGGAACACGTAGCGTGTGCCCGGCTTCAGGCCGGAGACGGTGGCTCTGGTGGTGACGGCCTTGAGGGTGGAGTAGCTCTGCATCTCCTTGTCCTACCGCGGGACGGCAGTCAGTGGGCCCTGTGCCGCCGGCCCAGCCCCTCCTGCCCCATCCCCGCCCCGTCCTGCCCTCGGTACCTTCTCGTAGTACTTGATCTCATACTCCAGGATGATACCGTTGGGCTGCTCGGGCTCCTGCCACAGCAGCGAGACGCTGGTCTGCCCCGCCCGCTCCTGCCGGAT
This sequence comes from Plecturocebus donacophilus, assembly GCA_004027715.1. Lineage (NCBI taxonomy): Eukaryota > Metazoa > Chordata > Mammalia > Primates > Pitheciidae > Plecturocebus > Plecturocebus donacophilus. The sequence goes on from PVKP010038753.1 coordinate 6,791, forward strand.
CACCACCACCTGGGACGGGGCTGGGGCGGCCGAACCCGTCAGAAGGGCCAACGGGAGACAAGGGGTGGCCTCTCTCCCACCCCTTCCCAGGTGCCACCCGGGGATCCTGGTTCCAGCCCTGCTCAGCTTCCTGACGGTCCTGCTCCAGCCCCAGGACAGCCAGCACCCTCTAGTTGTCCCAACAAATCACTGGTGGCCACTTGGGGTCAGTCCCCTGGGGTTGGCGTGGCCTGGCTTGGTCTGGGATGCTGGGGACGGCTTGGCCAAGAAGAGGTCCCTCTCCAGCCCAGGACACAGTGTGGACCAAGAAGAGGTCCCTCCCCAGCCCAGGACGCAGTGTGGACCAAGAAGAGGTCCCTCCCCAGCCCAGGACGCAGTGTGGACCAAGCTGCCTGGGAGAGCTTGAGGAAGGCGGAAAGGTCAGGAGAAAGAAGTGTGGGAAGAATGGAGGAACTGGCCCCTCACTGCCTGGGTTTGGGGGGCGTAGCTGGGACAGCTCTGGATGCTGAGGAAAGGGGGTAAGCTGAGCCCCAAGTATTCTCCCAGTCACACTTGGCCGCCCACCCACCCCACCCTCCTTGACGGAGTCACCCATGCCTTTCTTCATGCACCCCTCCCTCCTGGTTCAGGTGCTGTCAGCCCGGAGGGGAGCGTGCTGGCGGGTGTCAGACACAGCCAAAGCCAAACGGAGGGAACTGCCCTGTCCCCCTGCCCCTCCAGCCCGCAGGCCTCCTCCTCCCCTCTGCTCGCCCTGAGTTCTGACTCTCTGCCCCATGCGACCAAGTCTCTCCTCATGTCTGGGCATCCCCAGCACAACTGGATCTCCCTGAGGGCAGGGACTGCACATACTAGGTGCCCAATAAATGCTGCAGAGTCTGGCATGAGAAATTAGGAAGCAGCTCCAGAGTTGCACTGGAAGGGTGTGGTCTGGAGAAAGCCCACCAGTCTGGGAGCCAGGCGTGGGTTTGGGACTCGGCCCCCTCCCTTCCCAGCCGGGACCCTGGGTAAGTCACTTGCTGTCTGTGGACACCAGATCCCCTTCTCCAAGTGAAGCTAGTGAGCACTACCTTCCAGGGGGAGGGGAGGATGCGACGAGGCCACTGTTTGCAAGGGACACACAAGGTGTGTCTCTTAAAAACCAAGGCAGGAGGTGCTGTGGGATGGGGGCGGACAGAGTGAGACCAGGGCTCAGAGTGGGAGGGGAATGGCCTTTGCATCCAGGAGGGCTCCAGGGAGGAGTTGGTTGTAGAGGAGAGGCGATGGTGAAGGAGAAGGGCCGAGGCACAGGCAGGAGGCAGGTGGTCTTTGAGCACAGTCCCCGTTTTCTCAGAGCTGTCGCTTGATCCTCTAGGCTCCTGAGTGCCTATCATATGCTGGGCACTGGACTAGGAGCTGGGAACACTACGGTGCCCAAGGCAGCCCTCAAGGAGCTTCTGTCCCAGGAAAGGAGATGGGGAGTCCAATAAACAGGAGAATGGGGCTTTTTTGACTCTGGGAAAGGCAGGAAGAGGTTGCTGTGATGGAGAAGGCCTCTGCAGGGCCCGGAAGGCACTGGGCCGTTTCAGTGGGGGTGGTCAGGGGAGCTTCCAGGGCACAGCAGCCAGGCATGAGAATACCAGGGGAAGAGCGAGTCATTCCGAAGGAGAAGCCAGGCCACGGCCTAGCAGCAGGGAAGGACCCAGCATGTTCAAGGAGGAGCACCAGAGGCCACCGTGGCCGGAAGAGAGTGAGCCAGGGAGAGAGGTGCTCTGGAGAGCCGGGCAGGGGCAAAGCCATGTGGGTCCACACCGGGCCTGAGAGTGTCTGAACTGCATGTGCACTCAGTCTAGGCTGTGAAGGGCTTTGAGGATATCTTGATCTCACATATTTTCATTAAAAAAAATTTGCGGGGCTGGGCACAGTGGCCCATGCCTGTAATCCCAGCACTTTGGGAGGCTGAGGCAGGAGGTTCACTTGAGCCCAGGAGTTTCAGATCAGCCTGGGCAACATAGGGAGACTCTAGCTCTACAAAAATGAAAAAATCAGCTGGGCATGGGGGTGTGTGCCTTAGGTCAGCTACGTGGGGGCTGAGGTGGGAGGATCACTTGAACTCTGGAGGTCAGGACTGCAGCAAGCTGTGATTGTGCCACTGTACTCCAGCATGGGCGACAGAGTGAGACATTGACTCAAAAAAAAAAAAAGGTTTTTTTTTCTAGAGATGGGGTCTCGCCATGTTACCCAGGCTGGTCTCAAACTCCTGGCCTCAAGCAATCCTCCTGTCTTGGCCTCCCAAAATGCTGGGATTACAGGCATGAGCCACCATGCCCGGCCCTCACTTCTATCTGTAAAGCTCACTCAGGAGTGGTTGGAGACTGTCTCATGGGGGTTAGGCAACAGGGGCTCCCGTGGTGGTCCAGGCATGGACTTGCGGGGGCTGGGAGTCAGTTGGTCCTTTTGAAGGGGCTTCCAGGTGGATGGATGTGACATACACGAGCGTCAAGAATGACAGCGTGGGTTTGGGAGCACCATGTCCTAGGGTGGGGCAAGGGTAGGTGTGGTGGGGTTGTTTGTTTTTCACACATCTGCATGGAGATGGGAGTGGGCAGCTGGGTCCCAGGGGAAAGGTCAGCGCTGGTGACGCGAGATGGGGGTTGTCAGCACGAAGGTGGAATTCAAAGTTGTGAGCCCTGATACAGCCCCCCAGAAAAGATGGACCTGGGTACACAGGACATTCCCAGGGACCCGTGACCTTTAGAGGCCATTTAGAGGAGGTGAGGCTACAAAGACAGAGAGGGACAGGCCACACAGGTCCATGGGAAGTGGGGGTGGGCTGGGACACAGAAGCAAGAGAAAGGTGTTCCCAGGAGGAGGAAATGAAAGGGCGAGAGGCGCTCAAGGATGGGGCCACATGAGGGCGCTGATTTCTGGGGCGAGGTGAGGAAAGACATGGAGAAAGCCCGCAGGGGAGAGAAGGAAGATCTGCCAGGCCCGGGTGGAGAGGGTCTTACAGGAAGAGAAGCGGTCTGGTGGCCAGAAGGGAAGTTCCGGGGCAGGGTTTGGTTTCCTCTTTCGTCCTGCCAGGGCCCTCAGGTGGCTAGAGACAGGTAGGCCAGGGCTGGGCTCCACCATGGGGCACGTAGGTCACTCTCTCTCTGTGTTGCCAGCACCTGGTACCGTGCTTGGCATTTAGTGGGTGCTCCATGAGAGCTATGGAATGAGGGAATCTTCTGAAGGGGTGAAGCACTGGCAGCAGGGAGCAGCATGCCCTGAATTCAGAGGTGGGGCGACCTGCTTCTCTTGGGAGTGACACAGACCTGGGTTTGAGCCCTGCTTCTGCCACTTCCTATGTTAGGTGGCCCTGGGTGGCTCTCCAAACCTCAGTTTCTTTTCTTTTCTTTTTTGAGACGGAGTCTCTCTCTGTCACCAGGCTGGAGTGCAGTGGCACAATCTTGGTTCATTGCAACCTCCACCTCCCGGGTTCAAGCGATTCTCCTGCCTCAGCTTCCCGAGCAGCTGGGACTACAGGTGTGTGCCACCACACCCAGCTAATTTTTATATTTTTAGTAGAGACGGGGTTTCACCATGTTGGCCAGGATGGTCTCGATTTCTTGACCTCGTGATCCGCCAGCCTCAGCCTCCCAAAGTGCTGGGATTACAGGCGTGAGCCACTGTGCCTGGCCTCAGACCTCAGTTTCTTCCTCTGTAATGTGGTAGGGGTAGTGTCTGTGGGACCAGGGCTGTGTGGTTTGGGGAGGAGATGGTGGGTGGGGGCTGAGGGTCCTGTGCACAGGTGAGGGTGGCTGCTAACAGGAAGCTGCCAGGGAGGGGCTCTTGGGTCAGGCTGTCACTTGACAGGCAGGATCCTCCAGAGTCTGGGAAGAAAGAGGTTCCAGGGGGTGAATTCAGCCCACCAACTAGCCAGAAACGGAGAGATAAATGACTGTGGTCCAAGCCAGTGCAGCCAAGTCTATCTCAGGGGCAGCTGTAGCAGCTGTTCTGGAAAACGATAATCAGAGTGATTTTATTTTTTAATGACATTTATTGAGCATTTACCACGGGCCAGGTGCTGGGCTAAGCAATTTCATTCCTCTCATTTAAGCCTCCCGAGAGGACCTCAGGCAGGTACTATGATTCCCATTGCACCAGGGAGGAAACAGAGGCACAGAGAGGGAAAGTTCTGGAACCCATGCTTACGACAGCCACACCAGCCTGCTTCTGAGCTTTTGGGATTTCTCTTACTTATAGAATGGGTTCCACTTTTCTAAGGACCTGAAGAGCCGCCAGCTCTGGGTCCTGGTGAGGAGGAGGGCAGGGCCAGAGAGGCAGGCACTTGCCTAAAGTTCCACAGAACGTCCCTGGCAGAGCTCTGATCCCTGGATGGGCCTGGGGCAGGGAAAGCTGAGGGACCAGGAAGCTGCGGGACGGAGCTTCTCCGCCTACCTGCCTGGTTCGTGGTTATGTTGACCACGGCGGCCCGGCGGGGCTCAGGGCTCAGGTCAGACACGCCATTGACGGCCTCGATCCAGAAGGAGTAGTTCATGTGGGCCAGCAGGTTGGCCACCAGCAGGCTGGCCTGCACCAGGCTTGTCTGCTGGGGCACAAAGCGGGTGCCGCTCCCGCATGCCTCGCAGCGGCTGAGTGCCCAGGGGCAGCGGCGGCACACAGCATTGTAGGTGATGTCACTGCGGCCACCTGGGTCCAGGGGGGGGGCCCACTCCAGAGTCACCGATGTCCCATTCACACTGGAGATGAGGTTCACCGGTGCCGAGGGTGGCCCTGAGGGCAGAGGATGACAGATGAGGCAGAGGCTGTTTATTTGGGCTGTCCCATCTTCCTATCATCAGACCTGGGGAAAGGAAGATCTCCCCATCATATTTAGGGCTCCTTAAGGATAAAGTCATATCTATTCCATCCTCTGGAGCCTCTCTGAGGGCAGAGGTTATGTCTCTGCCATCAGACTGGGACCATAGTGTCAGGGTCTGGGCACACAACCCTGGGACCCTATCCTCCCAGCCCATCAGGACCACTGTAATCCCAGGGTCTGGGCGTCCCAGTGCTCACCCGGAGCAGGAGAGACCGCACAGTCCCAGGGGCACCTGCAGCAGTCACCCGGTGTGTAAGCAACCCAGGTATTTGCAGCCACATCCATTCCTTGACCCCTCTGTGCCAGATCTGATGTAAAATGCCACTGAGCATGCACGGTGGAACTACGTGGAGGCCTCCGGAAGCCCACCGGCTATCCACATGGCTGTATGCGCCAAGCAGCCCCTCCCCCCACAGGCATGGGAGCCTCTGTCCCGGCAGCACAAAGACTTTGGAGAGAGAGGGGTGACCCCTTGGCTGAGCAGACCAGGATGTGGGGCTGGGGGCCTGGGGGGCTAGGATGGGGATTTGAGCCAGGAGGGCATGGGGGTCTGTGGGGAACCCCGGCCCCAGAATTCCAGCTCTTGGAATCCTAGGCAGAGAACCTTAGATCTTCAGAAAATACAATTGTAAGAAGATCTTGGAACAGAATCGTACAGTCTGAAGAGAGGAGAGTTTTAACATCTGAAGGGTATAGAATACTAAAAGCTTAGTCTTTATGATCTTAAGCTTTCCAGAATCTAAACTGAGCTGTGGGGTTGGAAAGAAACCAGGGTCCAGCCAGCTTTTCGCCGAGTGTCCATGACCTGGAGCCCGACCTGCCTTGCCTGAGGAGTCCACACTGGCACCACGTCACATCCGGCCACCTTTTCTGCCCCAACAGGTCCCACTTGGGGAACATGCTCAGACCTGGGTAGGGCAGTGGAGGAGGGTGAGCACGTGCTTGTCTGTGCAGAAGCATGCAAGCATGGATGGATCTGGGCCCTCACCTGCCATGTGCAGCGAGGCTGGGGCTGGGTGGTGATGGATACATGGGAGCGGGAGGCAGGGGCCGAGGCTTGGGCAGATTCAGAGCAAAATCAGAACAGTCTGAAGTGCCTCTTGCCCCACCACAAGAGCCCGGGATTGGTAACCAGGCTGGGCTGAGCGGGCTGCGGCCCCTCCCCAGGCCTTTGATGGGAGTGTGAGTGGCTCATCAGGACAGACAAGAGGAGAGAACCCAGGCGCTGCATCAGCAGAAGGTAGGACAGTCACGAGCTCAGAATCCCTCCCCTACCTTCAGGTACGTAGGGCATGTGCACGCACAGCTGCACCCTCTCCAGGCACATGCATCCCTGCAGGGCCAGGTGTGCACATGCACACACACACATGCTAAGCTCACAAGACACCCTCATTCAAGCCTTACAAGGACTTCCGAGTCCCCTTCAGGTACCCAGATGTACACACACACACACACACACACACACACACACACACACTCCTCCTCCTAAGAATCCTTAATGTATGTGACGAATCCTTTATATATGTGAGCTCAAGTACACATCGCACATTTACACGCAGGCATCCAAACACGATACTGGAATCATCTGTAAGAGCAGCTGCCCACACAGACACACGAAGCCACACACTCACTGCAGGGGTCCCGTGGCACACACAGAATCAGACATGCCAACTCCATGTGCGTGCACACACACACGCATACACACCATACACACTGAAGGCAGCTCCCAGTATGCAGCAGTTCCAGCAAGTTCATCAAAGATGATGGTGATGGAGGGGTTGCTGCTCTAACCCCCACCCTCTCTGCATAGGCGAGCACCCTGGCCTGCCCACCTGGTGAAGACATCAGCATCACCACTAGATCAGATGATGACACAAAAACTGACCAGTGTGGGGAGGGATGTGAGGCCAGCTCCATTCTGCCCTCCAGGGCAGGTGACACATGACAGAGACTGCGAGCCCAGAGAGGTCTAGACTCACCATGGAGGGGTTAAAGTCACCCCCTACCCACCCAAGACTGACCTCAGGTGGCTCTGTTGGTCCACCTACCCCTTCCCCACCAGCAGAGAACCGGCTCTCTGAGTCCTGCAGGACAAAGCACAGGGGCCTGGCCCAGTCTTGGGCTCAAGGGTGCTGCCATCTGGGAGTGGTACTCACGGGTACAGGCTGAGGACGGCGGGTCCAGGGCCGCGCGGTAGTAGCTGAGGTCACAGCGGCACGCTTGGGCGGCTGGGGCTGCAGAGTTGCTGTGGGGAGGGCAGCGGGCGCACAGCTGGTCCCCAGGGGCTGACTTGTAGAAGCCCAGCTCGCAGGCTGTGGAGGAGAAGCAGCTGCATGTGAGCGAGCCAGACCACCCTGGCAGGCCCTGGGGACAGCTCCCACTGTGGCCCTCAGCTTCCCAGGGGGTCCCCCGGAGGGATAGAGGTGCAGATCTTTAGCACTGCCCGGTGCTGCCCTCATTTGCAGGTGGCAGAACTGAAGTCTACAGCGGGACTGCATCTCACAGCATTGCCTAGTGGGTGGGGGCTGAGCTGAAGTTATGACCCTGACGTGGGAGTCCCATTCTCAAAGTCAGCCCCACCCCTGAGCTTCTCCAAATTCCCTGCCCTCCTCCAACTGATCCCTCCATCCAGGCCCTGTCTCCAGCTTTAGGGGCGGAGATGCTGTCCTTCTGCCCTTCATGGGACACTGGTCCTTAGACAGGACACCAGCCTAGGGGACAAGGCCCTGGGGCTGAGGATCAAATGCCCAGGAGTGACTTGGGTGGGATGAGGAAGCAGGCCAGGGATGGGGATGCTAGGAAGGCGACTGGAAATGGGGCACAGGTGGTAAGACCCTGGCTCCCAAACACGGGCAGACACGGAGCCACCTCCATAACAGCACAGATTCCTGGCCCCGCCTCAGACAGCGGGGTTAGAAGAGCCAGGGCCTGTACCTTGGGATCTGTTTTACAAGCTCCCTGCGGGAGGCTGACTATCCAAGAAGTGCAGGCTCCTCCCCTCCTGGGCCCACGCTGTCACTGTCATTGTCACTGTGGCTGGGACTGCCCCTCTCCAGCCTCTGCCACACCCTATCTCACCTGTCACCCACAGCAGCCTTCAGACTCGGCCTCCAGCCCTGTTCCCCACCCCAGCTGCCTGCGTGATTGTGCCTTCAGTCAACTGCTGCTCATGAGCGCGACTCCAGACCAGGCCTGTTTGGGCCTTGGAGGGCCGTGAACCAGAACCTCTGGCTCTCAGCTGTGATCACCACTAGGATGGAGGGAGAGAATAAGGGGGCTAAGGTGGCGGAAGGGTAAATGGTGTGAGGAGCTACTTCCTGGAGGAGGAGATATTTGAGTTGTGGCCTAAAGAATGAGAATGGGTAGGCCGGGCATGGTGGCTCACACCTGTAATCCTAGCACTTTGGGAGGCAGAGGTGGGCAGATCACGAGGTCAAGAGATCCAGACCATCCTGGCCAACATGGTGAAACCCTGTCTCTACTAAAAAATACAAAAATTAGCTGGGCGTGGTGGTGCATGCCTGTAGTCCCAGCTACTCGGGAGGCTGAGGCAGGAGAATTGCTTGAACCCGGGAGGCAGAGGTTGCAGTGAGCTGAGTTCGCACCATCGCACTCCAGCCTGGTGCCTGGCGACAGAGCAAGACTCTGTCTCAAAAGAAAAAAACAACAAAGAAGAAGAAGAACGGGTCAGCTGTGCAGGGAGGGGAATATCCTAGGTTAAGGGAATCTCTCAAATGCACATCTCACTCAGTCACTGCCTGTTTCACACCTCACAGGCTCCCCAGGGCTTAGACATTGCAACCTGGCATTCAAATCCCTACCTGCCTGACCAAAACCCACTGGCAGCCTCCTTTTGTGCTGCCCCTCACCCCCATCCTTAGGCCAAAGTAAAGCACGGCCCGCTCCCCATGCCCAGCAGGCTGATTCCTGCCTCGGGGCCTTTGCACGTGCTGCGCCCTCTTCCTGGGATGCCTTTTCTCCTTTGTCCACCCACGGAACTCCTTTTTTAAGGTTCATTTTGACTGTCCCTTCTGGACCTCTAGACAGACACACACACACACACACACACACACACACACACACACACACACACACACACAGAAACAATCATTCACTGCCCGGCTTCTGCAGCCCCTGCAACACTATGGCTGTATTGGCTTATCTGTGTCTGACTCTCCTTCCAGACTGGCAGGCCCTTGTGGACAGATCCTGTGAAGAGAGTAGGGCTGCCTTCCTCATCTCAACGTCCCAGAACCTGTCCAGTGCCAGCCCCAGCAGACGCTGTTAAACCCCAGGCAGCAGTTTTCCAGTTGAGTGGATCCCACCATTTATCTGCTCTGTGCAGAGACCCCAGAGGTTCGGGTGGACCAAATGCCACCCTGCCAGGCAGCTCCCGGCTCTGTCCATGGAACTGAAGTCCTTTGCAACAGGGGCCACCGGGAAGCTCACTGTGGTTCTCTCACCACTAAATACTGTTCTGGGAAACTCGGTGCCTGAGAGAAGCTTCATTTACAAAGACATTACGCCACTGCAGAGCGTTTCTTCTCTGGATGTTGATCATATCTCTACTATAAAAGCTAAAACCGGGTTAATTTATAAAATTCTACAGACTTGAGAGAAAACGTGGAGTCAGGAGACATGGTAACATCCTGAAGCTGCTTCATATTCCAGAAGGCTGCAGGTCAGAAAGGGCTCGCAAGTTGCAGGGTGGGGGGAAACACACCCCAGTCTTGCGACATCTTTCCCTCCCCTCCAGAGGACCCCGAGAGGGCTCAGGCCTGCCTGGGGGCTGAGCTCAGGGCTGGGAGCCCGGAGTCATAGGGAGTCTTGATTGACACACCGGGATATCGCCTCCTCTTCCCAGAAGCCCCCCGGGAGGCTCAGTCCTGGGGCACAGCCTGGGGCTCAGGCTCCTTCTGAGCCCCGGGGGCCGCTCAGGGTGGCATCATCAGAAGAGGGCTTTGCATTTTGTCAGCAAATATTTGTTGAATCTGTTGTTAAACCGAATGACAGTAATCCTCACTGTAATGATCCGATCCACAGCGATTAGCATCTCAGAGACCCTGTGCTTCTTCCCTCCCTCATTTATTCCTTTCCCCAACATTTATTGAGCTTCTACTATGGACCCAAGAGAAGTAAGAGCTGGGCCTGCTCTCAGGGAGCTTCCAGGGCGTTGGGAGACAGACAGGCAAAGTCTCACGGTGTGATTCGGGGCCTGAGGGAAGCCCACGCCGCAGCCGGCCCTGCAAGTCTCTGACCCGCTCCAGCCAGGGCTCACCTGGTCCTCGTCAGGCCCGAGCAGCAGCTTGGCAGCGGTGCCTGGGTTCCTGTCCTTGCCTAACCCCCTTTGTCTGAGCTCGGTGACATCAGGCAAGTTGCTGGAAGTCAGTTTCCTCGTCTGTAAGGTGGAGATCATAATTCTACCTGCCTCAGAGGGAGATGGCAAGGATGACATGCGCGAAGACGTGTAAATTCAGGCCAACGCAGTGCCCGGCACTTGTTGTCATAACAATTCGATGTAGTTGGAATTCTTATAATTGTTCGACAGAAGAGGAAACAGAGGCTCAGGGAGGCTGAGTGCCTTGCCCAGGTTCTCAGCAGAGCTGGGACGTGTGGCCAGGCTGGGGAGACCCCAGAGCTGTGGCCTTCCCCGTCCCCATCCTCCCCACACTGTCCCAGAGCTGAGAGATGGCGGCGTGGCTGTGGCTCACCCGTTGGCAGTTCTCACACGCTCGGCTAATACCCACACGGCTATAATGTGTCAAGGCCAGATTAATCCACGCAATGAAAATAAAATAATCTTTAATAAGAATACTAATTACCAGGCCTCAGGGAGCCCCGAGACCTGAGGCTGGGCCGGGAATTAATGGCTGAGACAGATGGAGTGGCTCTGGGCTGGGGCCCGGCCCTGCCCGTCGACCCAGGGTGCTTCCGGAGCCTGCGCCTGCCTGGGTATCAGGCCTCAAGCCAGGAGGAGTGCCCCTGCCGAGGACACCTTGCCCAGGCCACCTGTCAGGCCAGCAGCTTCCTGCGGCCCCGGCCACCTCTCTGCTCTCCCCCGAAAAGAGTTGGAGATTTGACAAATAAGGTGTCCACCGTGGACAACCAAAGGAAATTAATTCTAAATCAGATTTTAAACACAGTCAGGAAGGCAGAAGAGCTCCCTGTTCCTGCTCCCCCTCCGAAATGAGACTCTCTGATATTTATAGAAAGATGATTAGGGCCTCAAAGAGTGATTTATATGCTGCGTCCAGGTGATAGGAAGGATGGCAACCAGGACTTCAGGCTCTGGGCTGCTGCTCCGTTGGGTGATGCACTGAGAGGCCCTTCCCCTTTCTGGGGTGAACCAGGCTGTGTGGAGTATGCTGGGAAGGTGCAGCCTGGTGTGGGGAGGTCACTGGGTTGGGAGCTGTGGAGTGTGGGGAGCTTCCTCTGGGCAGGGAGTTGGGAAATGTGAGATTCTATCAACCACCCCTCGCTGTGTGCCCTGGGGCTAGTCGCTTCACTTCTCTGGGCCTCCAGTTCCCCACTGGTAAACTGGACAAGCCCTACACGGCTCTGACATTTTTCCATGGGTCTCTGAGGCCCAAGTGCAATCTAAGCAAGGCCTTTAAAGAGCCATGTGACCTGGTGGGTCCCTTTTCCCGGGCTATGCTGTCTCTGCAAAATCAGATCTGCCTGGTCACCTCCTGAGAGCAAAACCCAAGGCAGGGAGGGCGGCTGTCGAAGGGGGTCCCGACCCCTGCTCCTGTCACTAGAAGGACAAGGGCTCAGGGCTGGGTGAGCTGGGACCGCCCCCCCAATTCTGTGCCCTTCCTCTCTTTAACTATTTATTTATTTTTTATCTATTTATAAATAACTATTTATTTATTTTTATCTTTAACTATTTTATTTATTTTTTAACCTAACTCTCTTTTAACTATTTGCTGAGAGAATAGCCCAAAAGGGATCAGGACGTCCTCAAACCAGGCAGGGGCCCCTGCAACTCAGCAGGTCTCCTGAAGACCCCCTCAGGCTGGACAGGGGCAGCCCAGCTTGCAGAAAACATCTGAGGGGCAGAGCAGGAAAGGCACCCCACTCTGCTCCCAGCCCCTCCTTTGCCCCAGGCCATCCACCAAGGGGCTGGGCAGCTCCAAAGAGGTCAAGAGCACCTCCCGGGGTGGGGTGGGAAGGGGGCCAGGCGGGGCTCTAGGGGCTGGCTCCCATTTGTGAAGGGCCTTAGTTTGGGACCCGTGCTGCCCTTCCCAAATGAGATTACACAGCCACAAAAGCCACCAATGGGGCTGAGAAACATCTTTCCTTGTGCAACTTAAAACGGGCTTTCTGTTCCCAAATCTCACTGCCTGCAGTGACTATGAATTAATATTTTTTATAAAACCTGTAATTATCTTGCAACTGGGATAATTATGTTGTATTATGATTTAAAAGTAAAATTCAAAATACGCTGCAATTCCCTAGCCCTGCTTTGGCATTTCTTTGTATTTGTTATTAATGTGGCAGCAGTGCCAGGAAAGGGGCGTCCTTGGCCTCTCCCAGCCCCCGTGAGGTCCTGCCACTCAGGGCCCGGGGTTTCCACTCAGAGCCCTGCCCCTGACATGCTGTGGAAGCTGGGCAAGACACAGTCCCCCTCTGGGCTCCGCTTCCCTCTTCTGCCACACAAGGAGACTACAGTGTTACTTGAGACCTCCAAGCGAGGTCCTGACCCCAAAGACAGGAGGGTGGGTCTCCTTCCTACAGACAAATGTGGCTAAGTCCACCCGGGACAAATGATTGGCGTACTTGTACCCACTGCCTAAATTCAGAGTTGGGGACGGTGGCGGACCCTGAGTACATATGCACTGGCCAACCAGCCAGACTGTTAGGACTTAAGCCGCACCAGTTACTAACCACCCATCCAAATGCTACCCCAGGGAGGAGGGGAGCGGGGCTTCGCAGAGGGCTTTGTGCACAGAGGAAGCAACTGAAGGTGCCCGAGTCAGGCAACCTGGGATCAGATCGCTACCCTGCTACTTAAGTTGAGGGGCCTCAGTTTTTCTTACCTGTAAAATGGGACTAAAGGCTGGCCGCAGTAGCTCACGCCTGTAATCCTAACACTTTGGGAGGCCGAGGTGGGTGAATCACCTGAGGTCAGGAGTTTAAGACCAGCCTGGCCATCATGGTGAAACCCCATCTTAAAAAAAAAAAAAAGAAAGAAATTAAAAAAAATGGGACTAAAATACTTAGCTTAGAGGACTGTTGTAAGGATAAGAAACTTTAGAGTCCCCAGAGGCAGAGACTCCCTGTACCTGTATCCCCAGTGCCAAGACACAGTAGACTCTCAGCAGAATGGACAACTGATATAACATTGAAGATGAAAAATCATCACTAAGGTCCTTCATTATCCCCATTAGAATGAGGGGATGTTTGGAGCAGATCTGGCAGGGCAAGCAGCCTGGGGCAGGCCAGGGAGAGGTGAAAAGCCTGTACCTGGTGCAGAGCAATACAGACCTGCCTTCAGGCTCCAGGTACAACCCTCACCAGCTGTGAGGTCTAAGCAGGTAATACTACCTCTTACACCTCAGCTTCCCCATCTGTAAAATGGGATTGTGAGATCTGCCTTGCTGTAATGAGCAAATGAGCTGGGATGTGATGTGCCCGCTGTAAGCTGTGCAGGCAGTACGGGTGTGGGTGGTTTTTCTTCCCCAGTGCAAAGCTGAGACATACAGGGCTGGCTGGCTGTGATAGGAACCATGAAAGGCCGGTGGCCTGGGAGCCTGGCAAACCAGACTGCAGAGGGCAGAACAGATCCAGAAATGGGCAAATGCCACAGAAGGTGCTTTGGGTTTAGAGCTCAGGACAGGAGAAGACTCATAGAAATTGGGTATGTGAAACAAGATTTCTTAAGAAAACCAGAGATTGGGCCAGAGGTGGTGGCTCATGCCTGTAATCCCAGCACTTTGGGAGCTCAAGGCAGGCGAATCACTTGAGGTCAGGAGTTCGAGACCGGCTTGGCCAACATGATGAAATCTTGT
>PVKP010038754.1:0-20644 GCA_004027715.1 Plecturocebus donacophilus
TCTGTCACATTCAGGTACACCTATCAAATGTAGATTAGGTCTTTTCACATAGTCCCATATTTCTTGGAGACTTTGTTCATTCCTTGTTACCCTTTTTTCTCTAATCTTGCCTTGTTTTGTTTCATTGAGTTGATCTTCGACCTCTGATATCCTTTCTTCTGCTTGGTCAATTCGGCTATTGAAACTAGTGTATGCTTCTTAAAGTTCTCATGTTGTGTTTTTCAGCTCCATCAGGTCATTTATATTCTTCTCTAAGCTGTTTATTCTCATTACCATTTTGTCAAACCTTTTTTCAAGGTTCTTAATTTCTTTGCATTGTGTTAAAGCATGTTCTTTTAGCTTAGAGAAGTTTCTTATTACCCACCTTCTGAAGCCTGATTCTGTCAATTCTTTGCACTCATTCTCTATCGAGCCTTGTTCCCTTGCTGGTGCGGAGTTGTGATCCCTTGTGGGAGGAGAGGCGTTCTGGGTTTGGGTGTGTTCATCCTTTCTGTGGTGGTTTCTTCCCATCTTTGTGGATTTATCCACCTGTCATCTTTGTAGTTGTTGACTTTCAGATTGAGTCTCTGAGTGGGCATCCAGTTTGTTGATGATGAAGTTATTTTTTTCTGTTTCTCAGTTTTCCTTCTAACATTCAGGCCCCTCTGCTATAGGACTGCTGAGGTCCATTCCAGGCCCTGCTTGCCTGGGTATCACCTGCAGCTGCTTCAGAACAGTAAGGGTTGCTGCCAGTTTCTTCTTCTGCTATCTTTGTCCCAGAAGGATACCTGCCAGATGTCAGTCTGAGCTCTCCTTTATGAGGTGACTCTTTGGATATACAGGAGTCAGGGAGCTGCTTGAGGAGACAGTCTGTCCTTTATAGGAGCTCACGTGCTGAGCTGTGAGCTCCGTTGTTCATTCAGAGCTGCTGGGCAGGTACGTTTAAGTCTGCGGCAGCTGAACTCATAAACCCCCCGTTTTTTTTCCCAGGTGCTCCATTCTGGGGAGTTAGGGCTTTGTTTATGAGTTTCTGTTGTGCTGCTGCCTTTTTTCAGGGCTGCCCTGCCCAGCCAGGAGGCAGCCTAGTCACTGTCTGCCTACAGAGGCTTTGCGGAGCAGCTGTGGGCTCCACCCAGCTGCCATGTGAACTTCCCTGCAGTCCTCTTTATACGGATATAGTTAGAATTGCCTCGGCAATGGCAGCCCACCTCTATAATGGCAGACTGTCTCTGTGATGGCGGGCTGCCTCGGCAATGGCGGGCTGCCTCAGCAATGGCAGACTACCTCCGTAGTGGTGGAGTGCCTCGGTCATGGCTGACACCCCTCCCCCACAAAGCTGGACCATCCCGGGTTCAGCTGTCCTTGCTGTGAAACTCTCAATCCAGAGCGTTTCAGATTGCTGCTTTTTTGTGGGGTTGGGACCAGCCGAGCCTGATCACCTGGTTCCCTGCCTCAGAGTGAATGGTCGACTGTCTCCCAGGTGTTCCAGTCACCTGTTGAAAAGGCGCCAGGATCTGTGCAATTTCCTGTGCAGCAACCCACTGTGCCTGTGCCGGCTGAAATAGCTGTGCTGAGATTCGTGGTGCTTTTTTGCCCAGGACTCTCCTGGCCTGGCTCCCTGTTTCAGTCCCCTTTTCTGTCAGTTGAATGGGTGACTCTGTCTTCCTGTAGCTCCAGTCGCCAGCTAAAATGGTGCCTGCGGAGAACCGCCATGCCGGGGCACGGGCCAAGACAGCCGCGCAGGCTGAAACAGCTGTGCTGGGGCACCAGCCGAAACAGCCGCGCAGGCTGAAACAGCTGTGCCAGGGCACCAGCCAAAACAGCCACATAGGCCGAAACAGCTGCACTGGCGACCTGTGGGGCTCCTCCGCCTGGGAATCTCCTGGTCTATGGGAATAAAAATCCGTCTGGAGATGTGGCGTCAACTAACCCTCCGTGCTTTCACTGGGAGCTGCAATCCTGAGCTGCTCCTAATCGGCCATGTGTGGATAGTTCATATTACTTCCCAAAGAAAATTGGGGATTTTATCAATTAAAAGACCCCATTATACAATGACTTACGTTAAAAGTATACATAAAGCTTTGGTTAAGACACCACAAATTTAATGAACAACATTGTGGGTTTTTTATACTTCAAATAAATATATGTTAACAAGGCCTTTGTGTGTTCCAGATGGCAGGCAGCAGATTTTGAGTTTGGGCATGGACCTGCAGTTAGAATGGATGAAGTTAGAAGATTTCCAAAAGCACCTTGATGGGGAAGATGAGAATTTTGCTGCAGCAGATGCAATTCCAAGTAGTGAGTAGTTTTGGAAATATTGATATCCCTTTCACAAATCTAGATATATAAAATCTAACTTAACTTTTCTTTCATTTTAGATGTGTTAAGAGATGCTGTGAAAAATGGGGATTATATTACTGTAAAAGTTGCACTTAATTCAAATGAAGAATATAACCTGGACCAAGAGGTAATATGTCTTTTAAAAATCTCATGAAAGGAAAATGGAAAGTAAATCTTGAAATAATTCAATTTAAGTTTTCATTTATTTTAATTACAAAAAGTCTGGGCGTGGTCACAAACACCTGTAATCCCAGCACTTTGGGAGGCCAAGGCAGGAGGATTGCTTGAACCTAGGAATTCGAGACCTGCTTGGGCTCCATGGTGAAACCCCAACTCTACAAAAAATTAGCTGGACATGGTGGTGTACACCTGTAGTCCCAGCTACTTGGGTGGCTGAGGTGGGAGGATCACCTGAGCCTGGGAGGTCAAGGCTGTGGTGAGCCAAGATTGTGCCACTGCGCTCCAGCCTGGGTGACAGAGCAAGACTCTGTCTCAAAAAAAAAGGTGATGCACTTTAACTTTGTAAAATTAAAAAATTGTAGAACCCTCTAAATGTACAGTTATAGTCCCTTTAATTCCAACCCACTCCCCCTTAAGAGTGATGTTTTGGTTTGGTTATGGTCTAACTGTTTTGTATGTAAGTTACCCTTTGCCACTTTGAGGGTGTAGAATAAGACCATTTCCCTATGGCCATTTGTGTTTCTTTGATGGTTGCCCTGTTTACAACAACTGTCCATCTCTCTGTCGTAGCTGGGGATTTTTCTTACTGTTACGTATGGATTTTTTAATGGAAGCATATTGACCCTTTCTCCCTAGATTTTAGGTTTTGTGTTTGAGTCTTGTATTGCTTGAAGATTTTCATTTTTAGGCAATCATATCTGTCTGTCTTTTACATTTATAGCTTTTGGTTATCTTGTCTTGCTTAGAAATATCTTTATATTTTTTTCTTTGGTTTCTTAGCTTAGCTGTGGATTTTTTAGGTTTCATCCTTTGGGATTACAGTTCAAAAAATTAATGGGATTTTGATTAAAATGGCATGAAATATATAGATTGACAGAGAATTGACATTTTTATTTGCATTTTGCATCTTCTGTCTAGGAACATGGTAATTCTACATTCACTCAACTTTTCATCTATACCCTTAAGCAAAGTTCTGTGGGTTTTTTCATTCATATAGACATTGCACATTTCTTATAGATGTCTGCCTATATGTTTTATAATATTATGGTCATTAGAGTCTTTTTTCATTTACATTTTGTTTCCTAACTGGTTATTGCTTGCCGATGGTAAAGCTATGAGTGTCTTTGTATACATCCATGTGTGTGTCTCCAGTCACTTAATGAAATTCTCTTACTCTGATAGTTTTCAAGTTACTTCTTTTGGATTTTTTAGGTAGAAAATTTGATCATATGCCCCCTAAAAATTTACTTCATTTTATATGGTGCAAACGTTTTATATGCCTTTAGGATTTAGTACACAAAATAAAAACAAAATAGATACAAACATGAGAGCTGAGCATGGTGGTGCGCACTTGTAATCACAGCTACCCGAGGCTGAGGCAGGAGGAGTGCTTAAGCCCAGGAGTTTGAGACCAACCTGGGCAACACAGCAACATCCTGTCTCAATAAAAAAGAAAGAAGGAAAAACAACACCAACAAAAAAAATTCAAGCATTCCTTGGAGATATTGTGAGTTTGGTTCCAGACTGTTGCAATAAAGTGAGTCACACAAATTTTTGGTTTCCTGGTGCATATAAAAGTTAGGTTTACATTATACTGTAGTCTAAGTGTGAATAGCATTACATCTTTTTTAAAAAAACTATATCTTAATTTACAAATACTCTATTGCTAAAGAATGCTGACACAATGACACAAAATGAGCACATGCCATGGGAGTAATGGTGTGAATAAACTTGCTTGTGGCAGGGTTGCCACAAACCTTCAATTTGTAAAAAACAAAGTCCCTGTGAAGTGCAGTAAAGCAAAGCTCAGTGAAACAAGGTAGGCCTGTAGAGGAAAGCTGTCAAATTTTATGCAAACATTTACATGTGAAAAAGTATTCTAAAAATTACTAGTTTGTGATGGTTGGGATATTTTAGCGAAAATCCTAAGTAGATGGTTAAATCAGTGCCCATTAGTGATTTCACAGTGAAACATCTCAAATGAAGAGACTTGGTTCTGAAATTGTTCTGACTAAAGATTAACAAGTTTTTTACTTAACAAAACCAACACAGGATTCCAGTGGGATGACACTGGTGATGCTTGCCGCTGCGGGAGGGCAGGATGACCTCCTGCGACTCCTCATCACAAAAGGCGCGAAAGTGAATGGTCGGCAGAAGAACGGGACCACTGCCCTCATTCATGCCGCAGAGAAGGTTTGTGGCTTCTCATGCATTCATTTCAGAGCTTTCGTGGTATTTCTGCTGATGGCCTGAGAGGGTCTCTTCGGTAGTGAAATACAGCAGTCACGTGGCTACATAGCTTTTTAAAAATTTATTTTTAGAAATAAAGTCTCTATCACACGGCCTGGGGTGCAGTGTGCCATCATAACTCACTGCAGCTTCAAACTCCCTGGACCCAAACAATCCTCTTGCCTCAGCCTCCCAAGTATCTGGGACTAAGTGTGTTCCACCACACTGGCTAATTTTTAAAAATTTTTTAGAGGCCAGGTGCAGTGGCTCACAGCTGTAATCCCAGCACTTTGGGAGGCCAAGGCAGGCGGATCACGAGGTCAAGAGATCAAGACCATCCTGGCCAACATGGTGAAACCCTGTCTCTTCTAAAAATATAAAAATTAGCTGGGCGTGGTGGCACATGCATGTAGTCCCAGCTACTCAGGAGGCTGAGGCAGGAGACTTGAACCTGAGAAGGCAGAGGTTGCAGTGAGCCGAGATGACACCACTGCACTCCAGCCTGGCAACAGAGCAAGACTCCATCTCAAAATAAAAAAATCTGTAGAGACACGGGGTCACTGTGTTGCCCAGCCTAGGCTCAAGTGATCCTCCTGCCTCGGTTAAAGTGCTGGGATTACAGGCATGAGCCACCACACCTAGCCAGGGTAACTTTTTAATTTCATGTTTCAGTTGATCTGAGACATGTAATGAATGGATTTATCATCAATAGTGCATTGTAATCACATTTCAAAATGTGATCTATCTCATTGGAAATAATCTATATTAAAGTACTCTGATTAAAGTACTAATATTAATTTTAATCCTAGATAATTTAAAAATTTTTTCCAACTGTATTTGTATTCCTTTTGGTTAATAATTTAATTGAAATGTTCCCATATATCATCTTTTTCTTTTCTTTTTTTTTTTGTTGCCCAGGTTGGAGTGCAGTGGTGTGATCTCAGCTCACTGCAACCTCTGCCTCCTGGGTTCAGGAGATTCTCCTGCGTCAGCCTCCCCAGTAGCTGGTACTACAGGCATGTGCCACCACCCCTAATTTTTGTATTTTCAGTAGACGCAGGTTTCACCATGTTGGCCTCAAACTCCTGACTTCAGGTGATCCACCTGCCTCCACCAGCGCCTCCCAGTATCTTCTTTTTTTTTTTTTTTTTGAGACAGAGTCTAGCTGTGTTGCCAGGCTGGAGTGCAGTGGCACGATCTTGGCTCATTGCATCCTCCGCCTCCTGGATTCAAGTGATTCTCCTGCTTTAGCCTCCTAGGTAGCTGGGACTACAGGCACGTGCCACCACGCCCAGCTAATTTTTGTATTTTTAGTAGAGACAGCATTTCACCATGTTGGTGAGAATGGTCTTGATCTCTTGACTTCATGATCCGTCCACCTCAGCCTCCCAAAGTGCTGACTGGGATTACAGGCGTGAGCCTCGCACCTTTTTAAAGGATTTATATCTTTTTAAAGAATTTATATGCAGAGGCTATTAGGTTGGAGCCAGTGGTTCCACTCAGGTAGCCGTTGTTGCTGGCAAGACAGTGAGTGGCCAAGCATGGGCGTCTGTGGGGCAGGGCTCACCCCCGTGGCCCCACAGAAATGCTGTGGCCCACAGCCACTTGCAAAAATACCCTACTGGGTATTTTCCCTGATGACTAAAAATTTCAAAATATCTGAAAACTGTCTTTTAAATAATTTGGGGAATTAAATTCACTTTCTTTCTTTTAATAGAACTTTTTAACTACAGTGGCTATTCTTTTGGAAGCAGGAGCTTTTGTAAACGTCCAGCAAAGCAATGGTGAGACCGCGCTGATGAAGGTAAATCCCTCCTGTGGGTCGTCCCTTCAGTACCTTGGCTGGTGCTTGTGTTGGCATCTGCCACTGCCAGGCACTGTGCTGGGGACTGAGAACAGAGTGGGTACCAAGACAGTCCTGGAGTCCAGCCACCCACATGGGAGGAGGAGAAATGGGCCAGCAGGGCAGCAGTGAGAGCTCCTATGGGCAGTGGTATGATTAGAACAGGCACAGAGAGCCGTGAGGTCACAGGGAAGTGTTCTGAGCTGGGCCCTGGGGACCCTGGCAGTCCTTAGGGTGGATGAGGCCAGTGCCACATTGTGTCCTAAATGGCAGTCAAGTCAGCAGGGAAGGAGTGCTCCAGCCACAGCTGGAGCAGCCGGGAGGCTGCCAGCCTCGACGCCGAACTGAGGGTGGGATGGAGCTCCTCGTGTGCTCTGTGTGTTTGTCATTTCACGTTGGTGAATTTGTCGTCTTAGGCTTGCTCCTCTGTTCTGGAATGTGGTTTCCAGACAGGTTTTGAGAGGAAGGTCAGCAGTTTGGCATTTGTCTTAGGGGGCCCTGCCCGGTCTGGTTGGTTCCTCTGCAGCAGTTTTGGGTTCCTGGCCCAAGATGCTGTTAGGATATAGCAGGTCCAAACACCCAGCCAGGGGTGGCCGGCTCAGCTCCCCATGGACACCTGTCCTCTTTCGTCCCTGGGATGCTTGGCTCTGTGTAAGCCATTGAGCCAAGCAGGGGCCTGCTCACAGTGTCCATTCCAGCTTCTGGCCCCATAAGCAAAGCACAGCCAGGTCCCAGGTCTGCGGGGCACCTGGCATCGAATCCCACTGTGAACTCTCTTGTGAAGGCCCAGATCACCTGTCCCTTGGTCTCCTGCTGCACGAGGCCCATAAACAGTCTCCTCTGTCGCCCAGGCTGGAGTGCAGTGGCACCATCATGACTCACTGAAGTCTCGACTTCCCAAGCTCAAGTGTCTCTTACCTCAGCCTCCCAAGTGCATGACACCACGGCCAGCCATTTTTTTTCTTATTAGAGGCAAGATATCCCTGTTTTGCCCAGGCTGGTCTTGAGCTCCTGACCTCAAGCACTTTCCTTGGGGTGCTTGGGAATGTTCATTTTGTTCAGGAGCCTGAGGTTTGTCTTTTGTTTCCCTTATTTGTTTCTGTGGTTGCTGTGTGTGGAGCCAAGGTGGCCTCTCAAAGCATCATCTTCGTGACAGATGGCCAGGTGCACCCTGAACTGCAGCCATGCAGATGTGTCTAGAGCATGAGAGGTGGGTGGGCACAGAAGCCCCTGTAGGCCAAGTCTGAGGGCACTGGGGAGCCACAGCAAGGCTGAAGCTGGAGAAGGGTAGAATCGGATTAGAGGGTTTTCATTTGTTTGTTTTAATGCTTCTAAGTACAGAAGTGGCATAGATTGGGAGGAAGATAATTTGCAGACTTGTCGAGAGGGTCTCTGCATTATGTGAAGTAACAAGTCCGTATCGGTAGTGGCAGAAGGGATGGAGCAGGTGAGTTGACCACTTGGTAGGAGGTAGAATTCACACAGCTTGGTAACTGGAGGTGACGCCTGGTCATTCCATTTCCTAAGTTGGGGGCACAGGTGGCACAGATGTGGGGAGTTGGGCATTGGGTTGTTATATGTGTCACCTCTGCACATTTCACTGGGGATTCTGGGTTCAGGAGAGAGGTGCGGACTGGAGATTCAGGTTTGTTGCCGTTCAGCTCTGCAACAGTGACTGTTGCCATAGGTTGAGAGTGGGGTCATCCATGGGGAATTGGAAAGGAGAAAAGGGCCACAGATGGAAGAAGGCTGTGTGAGGAGAAGCAGAGACGGAAGGAGTCTGAGAGCCACGGGGTGGAAGTGGTCCTTGGCAGGCAGCGCCTCCCCCAGCACAGCAGGCACCCCGGTCAGCACCGCAGGGCTGCCTGCCTTGCTGAGGTATGGTGTTGAGTTAGGGAGTGGGGTGCAGAGGGGAGATGGCTCTGGAAGTGGGTTGGGGAGGGCATGGCATTTCTTCCCTGAGGGTGGACATATAGCACTTATTTCACTGGGTCTGAATTCGATAGACTGCCTTTATCTGCCATGAAGTTTATTTAAGTATTTGTTCCTGAAAAGCTGTATTTTAATTGCTTTCAGGATTTAGCATGTTGAAGTTTTTTTGAGTTTTAGAACGAGATGTAAACATAGTAATTTTCAGAAATTAAAAACTTTTTCACCTGAAGAGAAAGTGTCTAACATTGGTTCTTACCAGAGCGGGCAGGTGCAGAGGGTCCACTCTCGCTCATTGCTGTGGACTCTGTGGGTCCCAGTGGGGCCTCTCACCCTCCCCGCCACTGCAGTGTGGGCCACTCACTCTGTCCTGAGCCTGTCCTGGACGGCATCCCTAACCTCCACTGGACGCCCAGGGTAACATCCAGAAAGGTCTCAGGCATTGCCCAGGATCCACCAATGGCAGAGTTGTCCCTGCCAGAAGCCCTGGCGGAGGCCATCATCGGGGTGGTGTGGTGGCTCCTGGGGCTGCGGGAGTGCCGCTGCTCCTGGAGGCTGCTCTGCGAAGTGATGCTGCTGCCCCAGCATCTGCCTCACAGGGTAGGGAGGCACAGGGATCCTTAACTCCTTTCACAGATGGAAACGTTGAGCCTCAGAAGAATAAGGGACTTATCTGAAGTCACGTGGCTAGTAAGTGGCAGAGACAGAAACTGCTGACTGTGCCACAGCTCCATCACAGACTTGCAGATTCAGATTCGTGTCTGTGCTTGGGTGTCTCCTTTACAGCAGCAGCTGGGGACATTTTGAGGTTATGAGAGGTGCTTTTGAGACTCTGGAGAAAAAGCTCTCTAGTGAGGGCCAGGCTCGCATATCTCTGTGCCTCTGCTGAGGGGCTGGCTCACGGGGTACAGCATGGCATGGACAGAGGACAGGAGGGGACTGCTTAGCAAGGCCTGGTGTCTGTTCTGTCTTGGGACTGAAGCATCCTTTTTGAAGTTGCCCATTTCATGAAAATTTAGTGAAGAAATTGACCAAATGTAGCACACAGATTTCTGTGTTGGCTCCTGAGTCAAAGGTATTCCCCACTTGCATTTAAACAACACTGTGTGACTCCTAATGCCGTGGCCTGACAGGCCTCATAAATTCTCTACCCTCTTCCCTGCCCTGTGCCCTCTCTTCACAGAGAACCCCCAGGCATGCATGGAGACGGGACCAGCAGCTGTGGGTAGTGTTAACACAGTTTACAGCTAAGTAACAGTTACTCCTTTTTACCTGACCTAGGCCTGTAAAAGAGGGAATTCAGACATTGTACGACTCATAATTGAATGTGGAGCTGACTGCAACATTTTGTCAAAGCACCAAAACAGTGCCCTGCACTTTGCGAAGCAGTCTAACAATGTGCTTGTGTATGACTTGCTGAAGAGCCATTTAGAGACGTAAGTGGGAAGCGACTGTGCCGTGGTTAAGTCTCGTAGCATATGCCTGTTTATGTAGACACATTGTAATTGGAGTGGCCTGTGTGTAACTGCTCAGAAAAACATCCAGCACAAGTCCTGGTGGTTTTGTTTCCAGTAGATCACAGATTTAATAAATGGCATATGAATTATTTCTCTTCAAGTTATTTCTCAGAAAATTTCTTTTCTTTTTTTTTTTTAAGATGGAGCCTTGCTCTTGTCACCCAGGCTAGAATGCAATGGCACAATCTCGGCTCACTGCAACCTCCACCTCCCAGGTTCAACTGATTCTCCTGCCTCAGCCTCCCGAGTAGCTGGGATTACAGGCACCTGTCACTACACCTGGCTAAATTTTGTATTAGTAGAGACGGGGTTTTGCCATGTTGGCCAGGCTGGTCTCGAACTCTTGACCTCATGATCCACCCACATCGGCCTATCTGGGAGTAGTTTTCTTAAATCTTAAGTATACTCTTAATTTGGTTAGCAAACATTTTCTTAAAAACATTTAAACTTGGCTGGGCACAGTGGCTCATGCTTGTAATACTAGTGCATTGGGAGGCTAAGGCGGGTGGGTCACTTGAGGTCAGGAGTTTGAGACCAGCCCAGCCAACATGGTGAAACCCCATCTCTACTAAAAAAAAAAAAAATTAGCCAGGCATAGTGGTGCGTGCCTGTAATCGCAGCTACTTGAGAGGCTGAGGCAGAGGTTGCAGTGAGCCAAGATGGCACTACTGCACTCCAGCCTGGGTGACATAGCAAGACTCTGTCTCAAAAAGAAAAAACAAACTTTAAACTTTTGTCTTCCTTTTTAATAGACTTTATTTTTTGCAACAGTTTTAAGCACAGCGTAGTTAAATGGAAGGTACATATTTCCAAGCTTCCCCCACCCCATCCTCCCCTACTGTTGGGATCCCAGTCACCCACAGTGGTACATTACTACAGCCAATGTGCCTATAGGGACACCTCATAATCATCCGGAGCGCAGCATTGACATTAGGGCTTGCTCATGGTGTTACACATTCTCTGGATTTGGACAAATACATAATGACATCCATCCCTCATCACAGTGTCATACAGAATGGTTTCACTGCCTTAAAAACCCTGTGTTTTCCACCTCTTCATCCTTCCCTCCCTTAGCCCCTGACAATGTCCAGTAATTTTACTGTCTTCATATTTTGCCCTACCCAAAACAGTTGGAATCACACATTATGTGGCCTTTTCAGATTGGCCTTTTTCATTTAGTAATAGGCATCCGAGATTCCTTCATGTCTTGACAGTGCATTTCTGATTAATATTCTGTTGTCAGTTGTCAAGATTTACCAGTTTATTTAGTTCATTCTTTTTCAAATAAATTCTAAATCACATTTTATTTTATTGGAAGTTCATACATATAACATTTTAGTATACTATCACTTAACTCATTTGGCAACACGTATCAGAAACTCTCACAGACAGTAGCAAACTCAAGACGGGTGTTGATGTAGCAGGTCTCGAGTGGGCCTCTGGGACCGCGTCTGGTGCACTCAGTGCTGCTGATGGCTGGAGTCCCGATGCCTCTGTTCACATGGGGTGTTTGCAGAGATCCAGCAAGTAGAGTGACCCACTTTCCTGAATTGCCCAGGAATGAGGGGTTCCCATTTCTGATTTTCCACTGATTCATTAGACAACTATGTATTACACATAGACTTGTGCCTAGCACTGTTCTAAAGGCTAGGGAGCTGGAAATGGCAGTGAGGGGAAGAGACTTCGCTTCCACTGAGATCAACAAGACAGATCCACAGGTGTCCGGTGCTGGATGGAGGGAGAGCTGGAAAGTAGAGGCGAGCAGAGCTGCAGCTCTTTTTTGGAAGGTTGGCCCAAGAAGGCCTCGCTGATGTTTGACAGGCTTGTGGTTCTCTTCTGCATTAATGTTAGCAACGCCTACTTTTTTTTTCTTAGACTTTCCAGAGTAGCAGAAGAGACAATAAAGGATTACTTTGAAGCTCGCCTTGCTCTCCTAGAACCAGTTTTTCCAATTGCATGTCATCGACTCTGTGAGGGGCCAGATTTTTCAACAGATTTCAATTACAAACCCCCACAGAACATACCAGAAGGTAAGCCTATGCCTCCCTTCAAACTTTTCTATGTGAAGTGTGACACTATATTAACAGACTTTTAGACAGAATCCTTTCTTTGAACAAAACTTTAAGGAAACTCCATTTTGTGTAATAATTCTGCAGACCAGTTAACAGCCGAGCTGCTCTGGTGGAAAAGAGACCCAGCTGACACCCCCATCCCTGTTTTAACACCCATTTAGAGCTTGGAAGTTGCGTCTTAATAATCACACTAGTTCCTAATGAGTTTTATTAAAATTCACCTTCAAGATTCTAAGCCTAGAATGTTTTTTCCCTGAATTTTGTTTGTAATAGCCTTTGCCCTTTGAAAAATAGTCTTGCCCATAGTAAAGCTGAGTGGAAAGAGATGGAAATGCCACTTTCCTCTCTAGCCTTTGCCCGACAGCTGCTCTCCGGGCAGGACTGCTGCTGGCCCTCCCTAGACACGGTGCTAGGTAGATGTGGAGGCAGCACTGTCTGCCAAGGGGAGGAAGCTAGGCTCTGGCTTTTTTTGCTTAGAAACCCCTGTTCCCCATTTTGTAAATGGTTTGTATTCATTCCTGGAAAATGTATTTAAGAACATATAGCTCTGACCCTGAAAGAGCCATTTGTAATATTTTAGTGTTGAGAGAACCTGACATTGTGGAATCATAATTTATATTGGCTTTTTTTTTTTTTTGAGAGGGAGTCTCCCTCGGTCACCTACAGTGGCGTGCAGTGGCGCAATCTCAGCTAACTGCAACCTCTGCCTTCTGGGTTCAAGTGATTTTTCTGCTTCATCCTCCATAGTAGCTGGGACTACAGGCACCTGCTGCCAAAGCCCACTAATTTTTGTAGTTTTAGTAGAGATGGGGCCACGTTGGCCAGGCTGGACTCAAACTCCTGACCTCAAGTGATCCACCTGCCTCAGCCTTCCAAAGTGCTGGGATTATAGGCATGATACACCATGCTTGGCCAATAATTTACAGTTTTGTTTATTCAGTTGGAGCATCTGCATTGCCTGGTGTGGGCACCAGAGAGTGATGGCCTGGGCTGGCCCTGGTGAACCTAGGCACCCACTGACACCCACAACTGCTGGGCCCGCAGAGTTTTTTCAGCATGTGCACAATGTCTGCATCAACCAATATTTGTTGATTGATTGACTGATTGAGATGGAGTCTCACTCCGTTCCCCAGGCTGGAGTGTAGTGGTGCGATCTTGGCTCACTGCAACCTCCGCCTTTCAGGTTCAACCGATTCCCCTGCCTCAGCCTCCCGAGTAACTGGGATTACAGGCATGCACCACCACACCTGGCTAATTTTGTATTTTTAGTAGAGACAGGGTTTCTCCATGTTGGTCAGGCTGGTCTTGAACTCCTGACCTCAGGTGATCCTCCCGCCTCAGCCTCCCAAAGTGCTAGGATTACAGGTGTGAGCCACCATGCCTGGCCAATTTTTGGTATGTCTTAATCAGAAAATTTGGAAGGGACCAAAGACTATGTGGAAGAAAATGGAAAACCACTCAGACCCACACCCAAAGATGCTCACCACGGGAATATCCCTGGGACGTGTGCTCATTCAGCAGCGTTTAAATACCAGTTTAATAATTTCAGCGTAGAAAATCATACTTAAATCTTTTCCATGAGCTGTTAGTAGAGGTTACTTGGGCAAAAGGTAAAAAAGGTTCTGTGGGTTGAAAAATGCCAGGTGACACAAGCTTTGAGACAGCCAACCTCCTCTGAGCCTCCAGCTGGAGTGGGTAATGCTTGTCTGACCAAGCCCAGCTCAGGGGCCTGTTTCCATCTGGAGTGGGTGTTTCTCTCTCTGGGGGCTCAAGGTGGCATTTGGAGTGATTCACACACATTTCCCGTGTTCAGGCTCTGGCATCCTGCTGTTTATCTTCCATGCAAACATTTTGGGTAAAGAAGTTATTGCTCGGCTCTGTGGACCATGTAGTGTACAAGCTGTAGTTCTGAATGATAAATTTCAACTTCCTGTTTTTCTGGTAAGATACTCTGTATTTCACTACTGAGAAGTACATTATTCCAATCAAAAGCACAGATGACTTAATTTTAAATTTTTGTGTCTTAATAAAATATAATTGTTCAGAAAATGACCCAATTAATGGTGTTTGGAAATGAGGTTAATTCCCATAAAGTAAAATTATCCTAAATTTCGTCATAGGAATTTTTCCTGTTTATTTTTTGCCTTAAATTATGCTTACTATACTGTCTTAGGACCATCATTGTTCTGAATATAAATTCTTAATGATCTCAAAGATTCTTTGTACATAATTACTTTGCCACTTTTAGAATTCTTTCCTTGGACTCAAGCAAAATTAGCTGGATATAGTCATTTGAACACTTGTACTGTATATGACTGGCTGGGTGCATTTTAATCTAGTTTCCTGGATTAATTTTGTCATTTCTATATTTTTAATCAAGGGAAAAATAAATGACATTTTTTTTTCCTAGACAGGGTCTCGCTTTGTTGTCCAGGCTGGAGTGCAGTGGCATGGATCTCAGTTCACTGCAGCCTCAACCTCCCAGGCAAAAGCAATCCTCCTGCTTCTGCCTCCCAACTACCTGGGACTACAGACGTGCCACTATGCCTGGCTAATTTTTTGTATTTTTTGTAGAGACAGGGTTTCACCATGTTGGCCAGGCTGGTCTCAAACTTCTAGGCTCAAGCGATCTGCTGCCTTGGCCTTCACAACATACTGACTTATGAATTAAAAATAAGCACTTTGGGTGGCCTAGGTGGGCAGATCACCTGAGATCAGGAGTTTGAGACCAGCCTGGCCAACATGGTGAAACCCCACTCTGCTAAAGATACAAAAATTAGCCGGGCATTTGGCATGCACCTGTAATCTCTACCCAGGAGGCTGAGGCAGGAGAATTGCTGGAACCTGGGAGGCAGAGGCTGCAGTGAGCCAAGATCATACCACGGCACTCCAGCTGGGTGACAGAGCGAGATTCTGTCTCAAAAACAATAAATAATAAAAATAAATAAAACTTATTTATGATTATTTTACACCATTGGTGTTTTAAAGGCTTCTGGGGTAAGTCTGTGTGATAAAACACTGATTTTTTTTTCTTTCCATTGTAGAACAGTCATTTTGTTTACTCATTCAGCCCTATTGCAGGTCGCAATAAACTCTTCATAAGGTTGACGGAAGCACCCTCTACCAAGGTGAAAATCCTTTCTTCATATTTAGTGTCACTAAAGTTGTTACTGCAGATTACTGTGTCATCATTAGAAAAAAGTTCCAAGAATCCTGGTGTGCCTGTCCTACAGACAGGCACTTCCTTGAGTAGTGATGCTAGGTGCATTCCCTCGGTCTATGCTGTTAGACATGATAATGTGGCAGGAAAAGGATTAGGAAGCAGCTGAGAAGAACGCCCTCTAGAGGATTCAGCCATCTGAATCATGTTCTAGGCCTTGGTATGGAATTGCCACATGTGTGTCTTTAGGGCGGTCCCTAATCTCTCTTGTGTGAAAGGGAGCTGAACAAAATAGTCTGTCTAATAAAACAGTAATATAAAATTATAAGCAGTCTAATAAAACAGTAATATAAAATTATATAATTAAAATTATAAGAAATAACTTGGAATTATTCCTTGAATTAAAATGGCAATGATCTAACAGTGTAAATTGATGATAAGCAACTTGAAAACATTGCCAAATAATAGAAGCAAACCTCAGCTATGAGTGGTTTTTCTTGTAAGGGGAAATCTGGATCTGTACTGACACCTGCATTCTTTTCTTCCAACAGGTTAAGTTGCTAATAGGTGCATATAGAGCACAGCTGCAGTGACCAAACAGAAGGGATTGGGTGGAGTTCTCTGCAGACCGATTCCTGTACTCTTACAGTAGTTTGGAATTCTAGCACATCCATGTAAAGTTTTGTCTAAACCTCTTGCAATTAAGCCTGTTGTCTGTTGTAGTCTGTAAGATGCGACATAGCTGTGTCTGTGCAGTGTGCTGGAATCTCAGTGCAGTGTCCAGACTGCACATTTCAGTTTTTCCACAATGTGGATAGTACATATGAAGATTATTCAAGAAAATTAAAGACTTTTTTTTTTTGGAGACAGTTTTGCTCTTCTTGCCCAGGCTGGAGTGCAATGGCACGACCTCAGCTCACCGCAACCTCTGCCCCCCAGGTAGTTGGGATGACAGGCATGCCCAGCTAATTTTGTATTTTTATTAGAGATGGCATTTCTCCATGTTGGGCAAGCTGGTCTTGAACTCCTGACCTCAGGTGATACAACTGCCTCGGCCTCCAAAGTGCTGGGATTACAGGTGTGAGCCACTGCGCCCAGCGAGACTTATTTTCTTAACTTGAAATTTTCTGTTAGCCCTGGTGAACTTCTGTGTTTAAAAAGGAAAAAATTCAACTCTGACACATTTGCTTACAGCAAGGGAACCATGTTATAGTCAAGTTACCCAAGCACGTGGGTTTGCCGCCCTTGAAGGATTGGGAGTCCTGATCTTTTTCTAGTAGACAGTAACCACACATTCCCCAAGCACAAAAGGTGGAGAAGGCAGTCGCTTTGTAAATGTGCTGTAGTCACTTATCTTTTCAAGCGGTAACAAGAGAATCTAAGATTTAGCAAGAATGTAAATCAGTACACTATGAGGCCTAAAAGAGAATATTAAATGTGAACTTTTGGCCAGGTGTGTAGGCTCACACCTATAATCCCAGCACTTTGGAGGCTGAGGCTGGAGGACTGCTTAAGCGCAAGAGTTCAAGACCAGCCTGGGTAAAATGGGTGGCACACACCCATAGTCCCAGCTACTCAGGAAGCTGAGATAAAAGGACTGCTTGAGCTGGGAGGTCAAGGCTGCAGTGAACCCTGAAAGGCCACTGCACTCTGGCCTGGGTGACAGAATGAGACCCTGTCTCAAAAACAAACAAAAAAATGAGGTTTTTGGTCTTGGAATCTACACATTTTTTTTTAAGCCAGATCTTGTGCCCTTGTTTTGAATGCCAACTGGGAAGACGGGACTTAGGTAACAGCCAGACTTGTCACCTGTCAGCTGTGTGGGAGCCGCCACCCTGTCTTGGAAGAGTTCCTGCTTCTGTAGATTACCCACAGGTCGAACTCATATCCTCTTAAATATCTGGCAAGCATAAATCAAGCTCAGTCTGGGTTATGGAGAAGTTGAAAATTGTTTTGTTCCTCATTAGTTTCTAATGGTATAAAATACGATTTTAATGAAAACTTTTCAGAATTCATATTTGTGTAGGTATTTCAGAGCACCATTTTTACATTACATCCTAAAACTGCCTTTTCGTATGGTTTTGTCAATAAAACATTATGATGTTGGTCTGTTTCTTTTTATATCTTCAAGTTTCAGAACTTTAAAACATGGTTAATATTTGTGAGTTTTTAGCTAAATGAGGGCTGAGATTGGACTTTTTTAACTAAGTCGAATCGTGTATTTTATAGGTTTTATAGAGTTTTCATGTAGGTTTTATAGCTTTGTAGGGGAAAAGGAGATTTGAGTCAGCAGTAGTGCAGGTCAGGAGCAGTAAAGGAGTCCAACTACAGATGTGAATGAACAGCCTCAGAAACACATGAGAAGGTGACCTGCTGTTTATCAGGAAGGCAGGGCTGTCTAAGCCACAAACCAAATAGGAATCAGCACATAGTTCAAAATTATTTGGGGGGAAAAAGCCTGAGCAATGATCCCTCTGGCAAACAAAGCAGTTCTCAGCACCTTACCAAAGGTTTACAGAAAACATTTAGAACTACAGGTCAAGGCCCAAGGGAACCTTGTGTAGTTCAAGTGTATGCACCACAGCTTATGTGACAGAGGACATAGACCTAGTCATGTCCAGATCTCCTAACCTTCCCCCTGGAAGGCTATGAAGCCAGATATAGTACATGATTCAATTCATGGCCTAGGATATAGGCGATCTCGGGACTAAGCTCACCACAGATGGGATGCATGGCTGTAGCCAGACTCACGTCATGTCCTCTGCCATTACTCCTTTCTGGTGTTTACTTGTGTAAGGACAACACAATTGGGCTATTCAGTTAATTTACTAGCAACAGCACTCAGATCTAGTTGCTGTAATGGCTGTAGTAGAAAGTACACTACACATTCTTTTGTCTGTTCTGCCAAAAAGAGGAATTCTGATATTGAATAACTACAGTTAGATATGAGAAGTTTGGTTTCAGTCCAGAAACAGAAAACTATCCCATTTTTATAAACTATCAAGTCAATCCTATCTTGAGTCTTAAATGTGGAGAATCTTATTCAGTAGAATCATCAGGAAAGTTGATTTGAAGCTCAGATGCTACTTCCTGAGTTCCACTTTGTATCCATTACACATTGGGTAGCTTTCAAAGTGAAGCACCCCCTCCCCAACGAAGCAGACTATTATTGCGAATATACGAGTGCTGGCAAGGCTTATAAGGTACTCAGCATGTGAACCAGCGGCCAGATGAAGCACACACTGTGAAAGGCTGGATTGGATGCCCAGAATAAAAATGGAGTGGGGAAGCTCAAGGAGGAGGATTCGCAAAACAAGGAAAAGCAGGAGATGACACACTATGAAAAACCTGGGTCACGAAATGACAATGGCTAGAGTTTGAAATGTTTACTATTTCATGCAGTTAACATGTTTCGTAGCTTTAAAGTTTTAGACTTACCCCATATCCTTGCTAAGTCAAGACCACTTTGGAATTTACACTGCTTTCTTTTGAATTCCATTGACTTGCAGCTAATGATCCTTACACAGCAAAGCTGGGATTTCTAGATGTCTCCCTCCAAGTTCAGAAAAGGCTCACTAGGTAAGGGGCAAGATTGTGAAGACCATGAAGGTTCACAATTCAGTCACAATCAGGGACTCATCTGTCCACCTGGAACCACTTTAGTTTTGAAGGTGATGTCACCAGACATCCCTGAAGCACGGTCTCCTTCCTGTGCCAACTCCCACTATTTGCTAGCCTGAGCCAGTGCATGCTTCAGTAAAACAGGATTTTTCTCCCAACAATGCCAATCTTCTTATTCTCAATTTTGAGAGACCCAAAACTGTGGGCTATGAGGGACAGTTTTTGAAAATCCTCTAATGGTTTCCAGTCACAGAGTGTTGAAAAGGAAGGATCTGTTAGCTATTGTGAATTTGTGCATTGCTACCATACTACTTTCCAAATAAACCAGCAAGACCACCACACCAAAGGAGTAGGTAACAATTTAATTTACAAATAAAAAGCCAAAACCCTCAATACAAAGGAAAACCAGTTTACACTTATTCCGGAGATCGTTTTTAACCACAGAAAATGTGCCCCTATAGTATGTTTTTAAATGTAAAGTGTTCTGATTGCCCAGACATCCATAAACTGCTTATATGGAGTAAGAAATTCACAAATGAGGTACGATTTGTTTTCTGTCTTGTTTCCCCCAGGTCATGAACAGGATTTTTCCCACAAAATGTTCT
This sequence comes from Plecturocebus donacophilus, assembly GCA_004027715.1. Taxonomy (NCBI): domain Eukaryota; kingdom Metazoa; phylum Chordata; class Mammalia; order Primates; family Pitheciidae; genus Plecturocebus; species Plecturocebus donacophilus. Next base: position 19,476 of record PVKP010038754.1, read on the forward strand.
AACCTGGAAAAGAGACAGAGTCTTCATTAGTAAACAGGACCTAATCTCCTTCTAAAGAAAGAAGAGCTTTCAGTCATAAAGTAATTTGCTGGACTACAATCACTGACCAGCCAGCAGACCTAAAAAAAAAAGTTTCAAGGTTCAATATTAAGATCGTTGAAGGAAAAAAACTGTCATGAAAATGGCAATTTCTTAACTCTTTAAAAGCAGATTCAATGTCTGTCACAAGAATATTTGGTATTTTAATAATTTTACTTTCTTTACATGTTTCTGGAGTGAACATGTTTCTTTACACTGACTTTATTAGAAGTAAAATCTATAATGAAAAGGAGTTAAAGTAACAGTATTCATATTTTTTAATCAAAATTTAAAAATCCTAAAGTTCCAATGACAAATTGACTTGATAAGCTTATAAAATCTCCCCTTCTCTCTTCGAAGGCCACAGAATGCCACAGCCTTGATCTATGCCACAGATAGCTTATGTACACACGAATATTTTTCCTTACCCATATATGAGATTGGTTCTTTGGATTTTCAGAGACCTATATATACAGCAATCTGAAAGTTTAATTTCAACAAAACGTCCATAGACTATAAAATTTTTCTCTAGGTTCTGTGCATTCTGACTCCCAGATGGCAATGCTGCTGGTCTAGGGCCCAGGCTTGAGAATCAAAGCCTGAGATTAACTTTCTGGAGCTGGGTATAGTACACAAAACAGCTGTCACATTGTTGTGCTGCATGAGGTGTCAGATACTTTGAAAAGGTAAAATTTCTCATAACTATGGAATACATCAGTGCACCTCAAACCAAGCGCACATAAATCCTGGAAAAGAAACAGTCTTCACTAGTACACAGGACCTGATCTCCACAGTTAAAATGGACTTTCCGACTCACAGGACTCTGTCCTGCATGAGAGATCCTGTATTTCCAAGAAGTTCTCAGGCAACTCTGTCACTCCTAGTCCCCAGTACCACTTGTAGCAGCAAGAATAAGAGAGTAATGTTTATCATCACCAGATAAGAGCTAGGAAAGAAATACACTTAATACTTTCTGGATCTTTTAGGATGACAATGTACCCATGGGAATTTTGTCATAAAGACCACATTAATGTTTCAATAATATTTTATGTGTGACATAACAAAAGAATAGAAAAATTGTGACCCCTCTC